>PVKM010009355.1:0-37065 GCA_004027735.1 Carollia perspicillata | reverse complement strand
TATAAATAAAATATGATTTATGTTTTAGTTGTCACTTTTTTACCTATATTAAATTTCTAAAAGTAAACTATAAATAATTGTAGTTTTCAAGATGTAGCTTATCCTTAAATCATTTAAGGAATGGATAAACAACAGCTTTGCATTACTTTAAGGTGCTTATATTTATAATTTCAATTTTCTTTTCTGATCCTTTTGATATTTATCATTGTGCTGACAAATAGAAAGGTGTAACAGGAAGTAAAAGTCAGAATCATGAAGATAAAACTGATCATGGCATTCAGTTCACTGCCAATTATCTAAAGAAACAAATTTCACCCTTCATTAGCTTTAATACACACAAAGAGGGGAGATACAGGATGCTGATTTCATTCTTCTTTGGATGATATATTCCAGGTGCATTATTTACTACTTTACAGGAATTTCATACACTGACACACTTTACGTGCTAACATTTGGAAGGAGTTCGGCAACAAGAAACTGAGAAAAACCATTAATAATAATAAACACGATTAGCAAGATTAGAAAAAGAATGAAGAAGAGTCAGCAATGATTGCTTCGGCTCTGCCAAACCACACTGTTGATGGAGCACTAAAGGAAATTTACTATGCTTAAATCAATAACATGAGCATGCACATCTGATTAATCCATGTTGTTTAAAAATATAACTGTAAGTTGTTAAATCCATTTGATTTTGATATTTGAAGATAATCTTAAACTAAGAAAATCAGTGGATATTTTAGTTATTTAACATTTTATTACTTGGGTATTAATAACAACTTCCAATTACCGATACAGCCATTGTGGTTCATAGAACAGATAATACTTGAATAATATTTCTACGGCACATTGTGCAGGGAGAATGAAATAATTCTTTCAATAAATTAAGCTAAATTTCATATTTAAGAATTAGAAATTAAGAAAAAATTAATCAGCCTTGGCTGGTGTAGCTAAGTGGATAGAGCACAGGCCTGTGAAGCAAAGGGTCGCTGGTTCGATTCCCAGTCAGCGCACATGCCTGGCTGGGCTGCAGGCTGGGTTCCCAGTGGGGGACACATGTAGAGGCAACCAGATACTGATGTTACTCTCCCATTCTTTCTCCTTCCCTTCCCCTCTCTCTCAAAATAAATAAATAAAATTTTTTTAAAAAGAAAAAATTAATCAGAAGAACTCAGCAATAATTTCCAATCCTGTGTAAGTCTAGTGACTCTTGAAAAGTTCCATTTATTTCCATCTAACATATATTTCATAATTATTAAAAATTCAGTATTAAACCATGGCTTGTGTAGCTCAGTGGATTGAGTACAGGCCTGCGAACCAAAGGATCGAGGTTCGATTCCCAGTCAGGGCACATACCTTGGTCGCAGGCCAGTTCCCGGAAGGGGACACATGAGAGGCAACCATACATTGATATTTCTCCCCCTCTCTCCTTCCCTTCTCCTCTAAAGATAAATAAATAAAATCTAAAAAAAGTCAGTATTAAATTAAACAAAACTGGCAATTGAAGAGTCTGTATATAGCATTATTGCATGATTATTCTTGGATTATTGAGACTCTTTTTGGATGATTAGTTAATTAACAAAATGATATCAGGAATATATGACTATATATTGTATATTTCCCTAAAATAAAAGTGGTAGAATGTAGACTATACTTCATTTTAAAATCTCTAAGGCAAGGAACACTGTGCATTTGTGTCCCAAACAATACTTATTCAAGGAGAAGTTATACATTTAGTATAATGTTAAATAAAAAATAGGTTTCAGAAGATTGATAATAATATTCAATTTAAAAATATCTAAAATAAAATACTTGGAGATACAAGTTTTAATTTCTTGTTATATTTCATTTTTTCTTTATCTTAAAATATTTTGAGCATTGGGATTTCTCATAAAATGTCTTTTTATTCATTTATTTACAGAGTAGGTAAATGTAATCTTTTTTCTCAATTGTTAAAATAGATCATAAATAAGTTAAACAATTATATTTCTTTTTACAATTTCAACCATGTTAGCAATCAGAGTTTGGAAATTTTGTAATCTCAATTAAATATTTTTTTAAATATTCATTTATTTACTTTTAGAGAAAGGGTAAGAGAGAGAGAGAGACAGAGAAACATCGATGTGTGGTGGCCTCTAGTGCAGCCTTTACTGGGGACCTGGCCGGCAACCCAGGTATGTTCCCTGACCGAGAATCAAACCCTCAAAACTTTGGTTCGCCAGCCAGCACTCAATCCACTGAGCCACACCAGCCAGAGCTGAATTACATTTTTAAGAAGATATAAAAAAAGTACTTTTAATGATATTAACAACTCATTACTAAGGAAAAACAAAGCTACTCTTTTCTTGATATTTAAATATGATGCAATTTTTTCATTTGTTGGCTCTCTGGTCAGAATGCAATACTAATACTTACTACATGTTTTTTTTTTACTCAAATTGATTTAATTTCTAGATATTTTTAATGCTTTCAAAGATATTAGTATAAAAATATAACAAGATTCCTATTGTACTTAATGCAAGAAATAATTTATAGTCCCATAGTTTCTGTATGCAATCTATCTGGAAAAAGTCCAACTATTGTTAACATAACAAAAACAATTTGTGTAACATGTAGGTAACCTGGTAGCCAAGGAGAGAAGACTGGAATGTGCACGTGTGAACAATTATGAATTTATTGTACCAGACAGTGAGGGTGTGCCTTGTTGACTCAGTTGAGTGAACATGTGTACTGTGGGACCTTGGCATTCAAAATGACTGAGCAAATAGAGCAACAAATTTGCATCACATTTTGCATTAACCTTGAACATTCTTCAGTGGAAACTATTCAGATAACTGAGAAGGCCACAGCTATGGACAACTGGTGATTGGCAGATTCATTACAATGAGGCACCTGCTCATGCATCACATCTTGCACAGAGGTTTTTAATGTTTTTTTGTTTGTTTGTTTGTTTGGAAACATCAAATCACCCAGGTGACCCAGCCCCCTAACAGCCCAGATTTGGCACCCTGTGACTTCTGGCTTTTCCCAAACTAAAATCACTTTTGAAAGGGAAGAGATTTCAGACCATCTATGAGGTTCATGAAAATACAAAGGGGCAACTGAAGACATTGACAGAATTGTGTGAGATCCCAAGGTGCCTACTTTGAAGGGGATTCAGTCGTCCCATTCCTATGTACAGTGTTTCTTTCATGCTACATCTTCTTCAAGAAATATCTGTTTTTCGTAGTGTAAGGATGAATACTTCCTGGACAGACCTTATATTTTCAGTCAATACTTAGAAGCCTTGCATTTGAGTTCTATGCCTTGAAGTTCTGAGGCTCAATAATCTTGTAAAAAAGTTAATCTTTCTAAGAATTTATTACCTTCCTTTAAAATCAATATATTATCACTCCTTACAGAATTTATATTAAGAAACTAAAATGCTAATATGGTAAGTGCTTTTTGTAACACATATGGTTCTGCGTACAAAGTACAATTTATATATCTTATTCCTCATCTAGAAATGAAGTGCTTTCAAAGATGTTTTAAGAGGTATTTTTCTTTTTGGAAGCCTTTAAAGTACAATAGAAAATGATGCACCAAAACTGCAGGCAAAACACCCTAATAAAATCTCTCTGATAGATTTTATATTCGTTTTACATACACAACATCTTGAAACTATTCCTACTGACTAACAATTTTACTATAAGTAAAAGGCATGGGCTATGGATTACAAGTGGCATACAGCTTTTTTTTATTGTGATGATTATGAAAATCTTAGGAATATATTTTTTAAAAATGCTTTTTGTTGCAAGTGGTTTAAAGCAGCTTAGTAGAGTTTCTCCATGTAACCTAACATCTGGAAACCCACCTTCTTCTTTCCTCACTGTAAATAGGAATAGCAACATGGCCTTGTGTGATCAAAAGGGATGGTCCTTCTACAAATGTAAGGATTCATTATTTTAAATTATCTGAATAAGACTTGGCCAGCATGGTGACCTCCTGACATACTCAATTGTCAACTGATTTTAGGTATTTATTTTATCTTTTATTATTATACTTCATCAGTTCTTCCACTTTTTGTATTTAAAAGATTTATTTGTAACTTTACCCACTATTTTACATATTTTCCTTGAGTTGCTATTTTTCCATTTTAAATGCTTGAGTTACATTATTCATTTGTAATTGTTTATATTATATGACAATGAAATACCTTATGCTATTTGTTTTGTCTGATTTAGGCTTACTCAATATCCTGTATATTTTAGTAGGATGAAATTTCAGTGCTGTTAACTTATGGTTATTTCTATTTCTGTGATCTAATCACTTCAAGATAGTATTTTTCAAAATTAGAAATGATTGTATTATTCTGAATATGCATTCAGATGTAGATAAACATAAGGTTGTGATTATGTTTTTGTTATTTCTTTCTAATCTCATGTTCAGGAACTGTTGTCTGTGTACATTCTACAATACTTTAAGGAGTGCCTTTAGATTTCTATATACCCAAACACACGATTATTATTTTCTGTTGGTTTCATAGACAAGAGAAAACATGTGCTTACCTCAATTTATTTTCAACTTTAGAATGCAATCTATAATTAGAAAATCATTTTATATCAAAACATATTACACACATGTATGTGCATGCTCATAGGCATATGCAGTAAATACAGGGCAAGAGTTTGATGACAATATGAATAGGCTATGAGATATAATCATTCTATTATGTTAAATTCCATTTTATTTATTTTTTAATTTCTGACTACAATAGCAGAATGATGTTGTCATTCATATACTTTTCAAAGTGTTCCCCTCAATATTTCTGCTATCCACCTGTCACCACACACAGTTATCACATTATTGACTATGTTTCCTATGCTATACTTTACATTGCTGTGACTATTTCATAATTTGTACTTCGTCCGTTCACCTTTACCACCCTGTGTTTTTTTTCATATGTCCATGGGAACATTACAAAGGTAAACTAAACCCCAGTGTGCCAAATTGCCCATAATTTCCAGCCAAAACTTTTCTAGTCAATACCAACACTTGTGTCTCTGATCACACTTTTAGAAATATTTCAATTCAATACATATTAGAAATTAGCACTTTCATTAGTTAGATAGTATTTCAAGCAAAAACTATTTTTATTTTAATAGCATGTATCCAAACTTAATTCTGACTGATATAACCTCAGTATACCAGCATAAATACATAGGTAAGGGCATAGTTTCACATATATTGCAACACATACGTTGCAAAATAGTTTAGCTCATTGAGTCTGCTAACACCTCCATCACATCACATGATTGTCATTTCTTTCCATTGGTCAGAACACTTAAGATCTACTCTCTTAATAACTTTCAATTATATAATACAGTATTTTTAACTACAGTCACAATGCTGTGCACTTAGATCCCCAGCACTTATTCATATTCTAACTTGAATCCTGTAATCTTTGATGAACATTTTCCCATTCGTCCCACCTACAGCCCCTTGAGACCACCATTCTACTCTCACTTTCTATGATTTTGCCTTTTTTAGATCCCACAAATAAGGGATATCATACAGTATCTACTTTTGTCTTATTTCACTTAACATAATGACTGTCCATTCATGTTATGTTATTGCTAATAGCAGGATTTCCTCCTTTCTCATGACTGAATACTATTCCAATGTAGGACCCATATGACCCTTTAATGAGCCCATTTTCCTCTTTTTGCTTGTAGCTTCTCATCCCCACAGAGACTGCAGAACTTCTTTTCAAGGTCTCCTCAGGGGTTATGGAACAACCTGGTGAAAGCCAAAGAGAAAAGACATCTTGAGGACTATTCTCAGTATTTCTACATCAATACTGCAGATTCTGTAGGTCAAAATTAGTTATAAAGTAAGCTAAGATTCAAGGTAGTGGAGGAATAGATCATATCTTTTACAGTAAAAACATGGAAGTCATACTTCAAAGGGTGTGCACAGAAGGATAAGACACAATTTAGGGAGATCTGTGAATGCACAATATGATATATCTCAAACTATTGATGTTAGAGTATCCACCAAATTACATAATTATTTAAAACAATGTAATCACACGTCCACTAATGTTACTTGTTTTTAAAATCTTAACTTTCATACACTTTTCATTAAAAATGAATTTATAAGTTACATTTAACAAAATTTAAAAACTAAAAACCTAATTAAATACATTATTTTAATATTGTTAATCTTATTTTCTTGTTGGGTTCAATTCTTCAAGCTGGGTTTAATAGAAAACATATGTACTTACCTTTTCTATATTTATTCATTGTTGACTGGATTTTTTTTTTCTTTTGAGGGAGATTAACTGTCATATTAACTAATATTGTCATTGACAAATAATAAATAGTTTCATGTAATCAGCTAATCTAACCAATTATTTCCTAAGTAGTGAAGGGACAATCTATTAAATATCCAGAATGGTATACCCAAGAGAAAATGTAGTTCCATGAGCATTTCCTCATGGAATATTTAAGTGATCATACTATTTTGCCTATTTAGCATATACAGCATGTTCTCACAACATTTTTATCTTTCATGAAAAATTTTTCTACTTCTGGTTCAGGTGATTCAGGTTGGTCTGATCCTATACTTTATCCTAATGGTGGGCATAGCATCTAGGTCTGCTTATTCAATGTATTGTTTCCCCCTGTGAACAGCTCATGGTTTACGCGCGGACTGGTAAGTCAGCTTGATCTATGTAGAGTCAGACTAGTGATTTTTCATGGAATTCTCGACATCTCGGTATTTGCCTTTTTTCTGCAGCCACTAGTAGCAATCTTTTTAATGATGAGCTCTTATCTTACCTGATCCCAAGGCCAATGTACCTGAAAACAAAGCTATAGCACATAATACACCATGTCCTGACGGCCTGTACAATGTCCAGAATCCAGCATGCTTGACGTCAGAGCCACCGCTGGACTTTTATAGTCATGAAAAACTAAGTTTTCAATTTTTCTTAAGTTGCTTAGAATTTTTTGGTTGTGCCAAATTATTTTTAGTTTTTTTTTATTTTTTTAATTTATGTTTAATTATAGCTGACATACAATATTAGTTTCCAATTTATGACATAGTATATAGTGATTGTTTTTTCTACCAAAAGTAATATATCGAACATCAAAAATAAATTGTTTATCAAGGTGCTTCCATAAATATAAAATTACAAGTGGGTAGGAGCATGTAGGGAATCAGTGCAGCAAATCTGTTGACTTTGTGGAAATGGTACGAAGGGCTCATTTTTATTCGAATGTTTCTTTTGTAATGAGCATATTCTATCATTGTCTCTTGCTATTTGGAATGTCACAAAAATTCTGTGGTTTTGTGTCTTTTTTGTGTGTGTGTCTTTTTGGTATGTCATGGTATCATTTACAGTTTACTTGGATATGAAATTAATTAATTTTATTTATTTTAATCACAGTATAATGTTGCTTCACATTTCTATATTATTTTGTCAAAACAAACTTTTACTAATACACTTGGGTGTCTACCCTGTGGTCCATGGGGAGCGTGCAGCCTGGGATGGCTATGAATGCAGCCCAACACAAAATTGTAAATTTATATAAAACATCACAAGATTTTTTGTGATTACATATCACAATGTATTTGATGTATGGCCCAGGACAACTCTTCTTCTTCCACTGTGGCCCAGAGGTGCCAAAAGATTGAACACTCCTGCTAGGGTTAAAATACAAATACTTTTCAGTTGGGTTTATTAGGGCAAAGACATAGCAGGATTCAATACTGGTGAAGGACAACTTTGGTTAATGTCAGTGTCAAGTCATATTAGGATGTGAGCAGTGAGGGACATTTGCAAACCTGACAATATGTGTCCAATGTGTGTGGTAGGAAATGGTTATAATCTTTATACAAACTATTTAAACATTTTCATTATCTAAAAGGATTTGAGAAACCTATTTTAGTAACCTACTTTATATATAGATATAGGTAAATTATTTTTGTCTATTAATAAATAAAATGACAATTGTTTTTTTCCAAATTGCCTTGTATTTCAACTTGTTAATGAATCTTAATAAAATATTTCATTGAATGGTATTATTTACTAACATTGACAACTAAACTAAAGAGGTCTATACAGTGTTTTATCTATTTAAAACATAATCCTTAAATAAATGGCCTCCAACTGAGCATTGATACTCTGTAATTATTCTGCCCTTTTCATTCCTGTTGTCAGAAATACACACCAACACAGGAAACCAACACACTGTATAAATTTAGTTTAGAAAACTAAATAACTCTGTCTCTACACAACCAGTAATAAATGTTTCACTGCTTATCCCATGAATAGTACTCACAGAGCCAAACATTGTCTGAAGGAAGGAAGGTTTACAAAATTGTAAAAATCATGTCTCAGTGCAAAGAGAAAACAAGAAGGTGAAGATGTGGTTGAGGAAGAAGAGGAGGCAATAGGAAGAAGATGAAAATGGAAGAAGACATTTTAATAGAAATAAGTAAAAATAGTGCAAATGTCCAAGTTTCTAAGATACTCCTTTCTGTCTTAGAAAATCAACATTTATAGTACAGATTTAGAATAGTCAAATTTCCTAAATAATGTTGTAAAGTTTTTTTAAATTATATTTCACATATTTTTCTCTTTCATAATTTTTCTTTCTTTTTGGGATGCCAGTTGTAAGCATACAGGACATATACATTCAATGGGACCACCATGAGCAAAAGACAGTTGCCCACATTAAGTATATTCTAATTAAGTTAAGTTAGTGACATTAAGTATATAAAGATACATCATTCAGAGAGTCAAGCTAAGTTTTCTAGTTGTTTTTAAGTGAGACAAGATTGAGGCTATCAATTGTACCATAAAAAAATGAATTCAAATAAGAATACTGCAATAATTACAGAATATTCAGTGGGAAAAAGTGGAAAGGGAGAATTTATATTGAGACAGGCTATTCTTCAAATATACATTTAAATGTTTTGTTAAACCATATCAAGAGGTGTTGTTCCCGTGATTCTTCTTCAGAAAAAAACATTTGAAAGGTTAACCACCTCCAAAAAAATAATCTGTGAAGCTGTAACGAAAGACTGGAGGTAACTTGATTCATTTATCTTCAGAGCTAATATGAAAACCAATGTGGCATATGAATGAATACTATGTGTATTCACACGCACTCCCTCCCATGCTGCTTAGCATGTCAGTAAGCATGATGTAAGAATAAAAGTTTACCAGCATGAAAGAAGATAGATCATAAACTAATATTGCATATTGCTTTTTATTGTACTTGTTGGGAGCCATAAATGGTGACAAAAGTACAGTAAATGGAATAGAAGGTTTAAAGTATATTAAAAAATATGAAGGTGATCATAAAAATAAATTGTTAAATAAGTATTATGATTAAATTTGAGTGGTAGAAGAGAGATGGAGGATAAAAACAAAAATGTAATAGAAATATATATGTATAGATACATATTTTTGATACTTTATATAGTATATATAGACCTCTGATTTATATATATGATTATATATATGTGCGTATATATATTATCAGAGGTCTCTAAGATCACATTCAAATTCAGTGATTTACTAGCAGGATCAAAAGTACTAATAAAGGTTAAAAATAATTATTGGGAAAGAAAAGCATTGGATAGATTGATTGATAATCTCATGTCTTTTAGTAAAAATCCTTTTAAAGTTAAAAAAGGAAAAAAGGACTTATGGACATGGACAACGGTTTGGTGATTGCTGGGGGTGGGGGAGAGGGGATTAAAAGGGGGATAAATGGTGATGGAAAAAATACAAAAAATTTAGAATTATATAAGGAAAAACAGCACCAAAGAATTAATTTTAAAAGATAAACTTATGATAATATACTTAACTTCATGCAAATACATTTGTAAAATTTTATACAATGAATAATTTTCTAGATAAATTAATTGTCAAAAAAATTAGGCTTATTTACAATGAGACATAGAAAAATTTTCAAAGACCTTTCTGAAGCCACAAGACTTGACACTTTTCCTGGTGAATTCAACTAAGTATTTAATAATCAGATGATTCTTATGCTATATTAATGCTTCCAAAACAAAGAAAAATGAAAACTTTGAAATTATTTTAAAAGCATACATGATATTTTTAGTAAAACATAACACAGACTGCCCCTCAAAAGTAGTAACTGCATACTAACCTCAATTATTGATAGTAATGCAGAATTGTTAAGTGTTAGTTAATAGAATATGGCAGACCAATAAAACATCACCAAGTTAGTTTGTTCCAGAAATATAAACAAAGTTCAATAATGGAAAGTATATAACAATTACTCATCATGTTAATAACCAAATGAGAAACTCATCCTCTTTATAAACAATGCAAAGGCGTTTGTCAAGATTCAACACAAGTGCTAGATGAAGACATTGAAAAATCAACAGACTCTACCTCAATGGAAGGACATACTTCTCAGCCCCCAAACCATCATTATTCATAATAAGGAACAATAGAACACCTGAGACTCATGCACTCATGCCAGGACCAAAACAAGAATAGGAGTTAGCTATTGTGCCTATTATTTATCATCCTTTTGGAAATACTAGCTTATCATACACAAGGGAAGAAATTGGAAATGTAACCATTGGGAAAGAACAGGTAAAACTATTGCTTTGCCCCAATAATTCCATTGCATAATAGAATAAGCTTCAGAATCAAGTGAAAATTATAAACAACGTGAGAATAGAATCAAGTAGCAGAGTATAAAATTATAGTTTAGAACACAGCTCCCTTTCTCTATGTGTATAAAAGATTCATTTTATTTATTTATATATTTCGTTATAATTACATGAATACGTGAAATATTGGGTATAATATATAATATGAGAAAAATCCATTTTACAATTTAAAAATGAGATAAAATACTTGGAAAAATTAACAAATATGCACATATTTTATTAAAAATATACAACACTGCTGAAACTATTCAAAAATGATTTATATTAAAATGATGTTTATTTACAGTGGTGTTTTAAAGGAGACTTTTAGTAACTGACCCCCATTTTCTTGACTTATGACTCTAATTGAAAAGTCAAGAATATCTGAGTTACAGATGTAATATAGTTGTGGTGTCTGTCTCTGGGTGAGCAATATTCACTCCAAAAATGTTTTCTGAGTTCTCACTCTCTTCCCACCTCCTCCTGTGTTACATCTGCCTTAGAATGGAAAGCAGGAACAAAGCTTGCATTCGGAAAACAGCAGGAATAGAGGCTCATTTGTTGTTGCACAAAGGTTTCTGTCAAGCAAACAAAAAGGATGCTAACCTCCTCTGGTGGACAGTTACGCCTCCATCTAAAAGCTACTATGGTTGGTCTTATGCTTTGAAAACTCTCACAGTCAGGATATTCACCACAGAATAGCAATCTGACAACTGGGTGTGTTTAATGCCATTTATCTCCACAAAAAGCTAAAAATTCTCCCAAACTGTCTTTTATAAACAGTATTTCTTCTCACTATTATTTAATTTATCCGATTTACTGTTTAATCAAAATGTATTTTCCAAGAAAACAATGCTGTTTGAATGCTATTGGTATTCAGAAATGTCTATAGGTATTAATAAAATATAATTAATGTCATGATTAAGGAGAAAATAATCAACTTAATTTAAGAGTAGTGCGATTTTCAATGTTACATATTTCAATATTGTATATGCTAATGAAACCAGGTGCTATGAAAAACAAGGCTATGTCTGTCATCTGAGTTCTGGAAACAAGAACCTGGCTTGCTTCTTTCAAAGTATGGGATAAATCAGCAATGGTATCAATGTGTTCAATATTAAAATAAATTGCAGGGTGGAGAATAAAATCATAAATTTGAACTCAAGTTGCTAGGTTTGAAGTCAGGATACTCAACATATGACCTTAGGTAAATTATATAACTTTCTAGACTCAGTTTTCTTTACTGTGGAATAAAGATAATAGAAGTAAGTTCTCAAATAATAGATGTTGGAATTAAAGGAAACAACTCTGAAGCAATCCTAAGGACATTTATCACTTAATCAACATTGTGTTAAGTGTTAGGTATTTTTATTACTGATATTAATACTATTACTATCCCTCTTATCAAGGTGTACATAATAAATTGTACAGAACTCTGGAAAGAATTAGAGCACCCAGACCTTTCAAATTCACTTTTCTCCATTTTTGACAGGTAACTAACCATTCACAGCAGTCAATAAATTTGAGATAGATCTTACAGTTCTTTGAATTACCACCCTAATTGTGCTTCTAATTTGCTAGTTAAAGGCTATGTCAATTCTTGAACTGTCTAGTTTAAAAAATAAAAACACAGTAGCTATCAACTTCAAGGTCAAGATGGAAGAGTGAGCCATGTTAAGATATGTCCACTACTTAGTGCTCAAAACACATTGATTTAGTTGGAATATATTTAAAGTACTTTAAAATGCATTTCTAAGTGCAAAAGTAACAAAGAGGAATCTCCAGAAGTAGAAAAAATCTGTAACACTGAATGCAGGAGATATATAATTACGGATGGATGCTGTGCAAACATCGGGAGTCTTCCTCTTGCAAATCAAAGAATTATGCACAAATGGAAACTTGACACATTTATTAAACCTTAGCTGTGTTTGCAGTAAAATATTAATCACCCATTCATTATCACTCTGATCCAATGGAAACATTGATTGTAGGTGGAAGAACACTCTAAGATCAGGATAAGCTAGCACACATACACAAACTGAATATAAGCCACCACTATCGTGAAGTCACATTCTTGAAAAGATACTAAACAAGAAAATAAACTTAGAAGAAAAGAAACAAACATACACATGAAGTAAGAAAGTTGAAAGATATGAAAAACTTTGTAGTCATTTCTAAGAGCATGAGAATTCATACCCAATATATGAAAAATTATAGAGCACTATAAAATAACTAAATTTAAATACACTTAAAATTTAAAAGAAATACAATTTATTTACATCATCCACTGCACACAAGTAAGGATTATGTAACCCAAGTCCCATATTTAAAATAATCAAGGAGGACTATTTCACAATTATACCGGTGGGTAAATCATTTGAGGACTTAACATATCCCTGTTTTTCTAAGGCTTTTATATACTATGTTTCATTTAATCCCCATGAAACCATATTGCTAACTTCATTTTAGACAAATAATGAAAGAGAGTCAAGAGGTTATATAATAATAAATATTACTGGGAGAATCTTTGAGAGCATATTTAAATGTACAATTTTAATATTCATTTGACATCAATTATGCAACAGCTAAAAGAAAGACCCGTTGTATTCTGTGAAGTTGCTTTTATAGTGAGTAAGCCACCCTGATAAAATTCGAGTGACCTTCCCTGATGCTGGAGTAATGCGCAGAGAAGACAATGGTCAGCATGTCTTTTTCCTTCCCCAAACGACCATGTTTAGCTGGGTCTGACATGAATGGCAATTAGCTCTCATCGCTCTAAAAAAAGAACAAAAACTGCAATGTTGAAAAAAATGTGCTAGGTATTTTCAGATCAATCCTTTAGAGAAAATGCATAAGCTGTGGTGGAATATTCTGTGCCAAATATATATGTTGTTGTTATATCTTAATTATTTAAGATTTCTAAAAAATATATGCAGAATAATTTTGGTTGTAAATCTCAGCACAGACATTCCAATGACAAAGAATATCTGAAATTTGAGTGAATGCATTTCTTTTTTCTTTTATGGCTTTTCTATTTTAAGGTAACTTGATAGCTCTTGCCATTCTTGATTGAGACTTATGCCTCACTGGAGACCTTAAACAATCTCATCATTGGGTTACTCTGAATGTCCAAATACACCTCCAGATTCCTAGCAGGGGACATTCTTTTTCATTTACTGCAAATAATATATTAAAGCCATTTTTATCATTCTTCCAGTCAAATAATCAATGTGATTTTAGATAAATATAAAGCTTTAATTTCTGATCTATTTGTTTCTTTTATTTTCACCTCTCATACATTCTAAAGTAAAGCATGCACTAGTTTCAAAAAGGAACCAAGAAAAGTTTTGTTTTGTTTTTTTCCCAACAGTTCATCCTATTTTAGGTGTCCAAGATCTTTTTTTCAGTACCTCTTCTCTCAACCATTTTCTAGACTTTCCCTGCCCCAATACTTTTACATAAAATACTGTTTTTGGCTCTCGGACGACGTTTTTAGTGGGCATATGCCTTCCTTTTACTTGCATGTACATTCCTCATTATATGAATAATTTCAACATTTTTCATCTTGTGGCAAACATAATCAGTAATTTCTTGGCACAGCACAGATATATTTCTTGCCAATCTAGCAAAAAATAGGTATAATTTTTATTCATTTACACTGGACAACCATTGTGTTGGCTTTCTGTCATTTTTTTTTATTTGACAATCTAAGGGAAAATAGGTCAGCATCCCTGACTAAACATGTAGGCAGGTACTACATGTTTTAAAAATTCTTGCAGCACATGTTTTGGAAGTCGCTGCATTATAACAACATGTAAATAAATTCGTGGTAATCTATAATGGTTATGGAGGGCTGATAGCCTTTCTTCCAGGTAAGGTGTGACTCTAACAGGGGTTTCTTACCTCTCTTTTTCAACTGCACACCTTTGCCATGACGACACTTTCAATCCGAGGCAGGTGTCATTTGCCCCAATGAAACCTGTGAAAGCAGATGTTCATGTGCTGTGAATGAGCTAGCTGCTTTGGGGCAGTTAGGTCTTAGGACAACTACGAAACATTCTAAAATCGGCAAGTTATTTTTATACCTGATTGGTAGTGTGCTCCTTCATCAGAGAAAAACTAATTTGAGTGACAGACCTCACTTTTCCCTACGGCCCATTAAATATTGAAGGCTAGATAAACCCCATAGGATGCTGTGGAAATAGACATGTGTTATTTATGCATATACTCCAGCGACATCAGGTCAAATTTGTTTTTTAACTATGCTATATCTGGGTCAGGAACCCTAACATTTGATAGGGTGAGTACACTGTCCTTCTCCAATCAAAGACCTTTATTTTCACAGTATTTTCATCTATTTTCCTAAAAGTTTTGTGAAGGAAAATGGTGTCTTGTCTTTAGCTGTCGTACCACTGGGCACAGAGTTTGAAAGCACAGGAGGTGTTAGTAAACACAAATGGAGTGGAACTGCTTTAAAATATCTCCCTACATCCACTACCCGCTCACCTAAACCCAACATCCATGTCAGGTTTAAATAGTCTAGAATGCCTAAGGTTTATTCACAGTGTGATTGCAAATGACCTGGCAGTTGGCTCTTTTATCCCCCGTTGATTGAAACATCCAAAATCTGTCAAAATTTCAAAGTCAACTAGAGGTAAATGTCCCTAAACAAGTGCTATTGTCATTGATATGTTCACTTCAGGAATTTCATTGTCAGGACTATGGTACCCTCGGAGCAGCCATTAGGTCCTCATGAAAAAGTCACTGTCTCATGGTAATAAACCACATTTTCTGTGACATCCCATTCAGACTTGACTATATGTTCACTGGGTACAATGATCTACTTAGCAGGCAACAGAAGCTGTGTGTATCTGTGTGTCCAATTACAACAAAATCAGAGATTTACTTAGCTTTATAGAAAAGTTACAATGAGCAAGGCATTTCCATTAACTCAGAAAATTCACAATCCAGCAAAACATAACATATTTGTGGGTAAGAGAGAACATATTTGAAATAGAGAAAAATCTCCTGAAGTAATGTGACAGGTAAAATATGGGAAATAATGATCTTTGAGCAGGAAAATTAGGTTTGTTGACATAGAATGACAGGGCAAATACATTATAAATTGGAAAAGCATACCATAAAATAGCAGCTTGATATTTAATTTATTAAGTAAAATCTTAAAACAGTTTTAACATTTTGCTTGTAACTGCATAAATTCAGCTTTGGGCATGGGTAAAGACAGCTAAATTAAAATGTGCTTGGAAAGAATGAGCAAGAAATCATGCTGATATAAAACAAAAGCGTCTATGTGTTACCTCTCTCATGATATTGCATTTATTATGTGATATAAAACTCTGCAGGGCTGGAGGCATTTGAAGTAGAAAGTAATAATACAGTGAACAGACAAATTACACAAACATATGTGGATGATGAACACATCTTTATTCTGCTTTTCATAGATAAGAAACATCTAATGTGGACATGTACACTTTCTTCAAATGTACCCTATAAATACCAGCAGAATTTTGATCCAATAAATGTAATGCCACAAAAGGACTTTACTGATAAAGCAAAGCAAAACAAAACAAAATGAAACAAACAAAACAAAAACCCCAAACCATAGCTTTTGTAATCTTTTAGGAGAACAAATGCAGCATCACTAAAGAAAAAATAAGTAAAATAATTGGTAAAGGCAAATTGAATTTTTGCCTCATAAAAAAGATAGCTCTAATTCAGAATGTTTGTAATAAACCATTTTCATAGACATGGGTCTTTTTATAACATGGGTGTTTAAGTGTGGGTTTTTCAACAGAAAGATACCAAAGACAGTATATAGAAACTTTGAAATTCTTTTGGATTCTTTCTTTTTCTTACGCTTCTTAATTTTTTGATCTCCTAAAATATGGTGCATGTGAAAAAAAATAAACTCAACAAAAATTTGGATATATTATCCCAAGACTTTTTCATTCCCAGTTTTTATAATTTTATTTTTATTTGATAATTCAAGTATAACTTTTGTTAATAAGAGTTCAACAACATATAAAGTGAATTAATTGTGTTCATTTTAAACATTGCTATTTTGTATTTTAAACCTTAATTGAATTAAAATCTCATCCAGGATATGAAGTAAAAAAAGACGATGAAATATAAAGTAATTCTGTAATCTTGGTGACCTAAAACTCGCCATTAACAACCTAATTTATTGCTTAGTGGAAAATTTTATATATAAATTATCAAAAAGTGAAGGTTTCAAAGTGTTAGTATTTGGCAATATCCCAAATGTAAGACCAAAAAAATAAATAACCATTTATTTGACAGCTCCTGGCTCTTCGCCTTGTTTGAATAAAACATTTAAGTCCTATGCCAGCAATTAATAGCACGAGTAGGCAAATGTCCAAATATTGAAATCTATTCTGCACTTTTTAAGGGCTTTTACTACACTTATTATAAGTTATTATGTTAATTATCTCCTATAACCTTCAGAAACAGTTGATGGGGAGGTTATCTCCTGGTCCACAAACAAGGTGTCTCGCACTCAGAGGAGTGGAGGAGCCAAAACTCCTTCTTCAGGTGGGTAGTGCTGTTTTTCATCTTGACTCAGATCTGTTACATCAAAAATCCACCCTTGCCATTAACTTACAAGGATTTCATTCATACTTCTAAGTGAAGGATAACTTGGAATATTAGAAAGATAATAAACATTAAAATTATCTCAATTTTCTTTATGCATCTTTTTAAGCATTAAGTAGATTCCTTCTGTCTGAGGTCTTTCCCCTGAAGTAAAATGAACATCATTATTTCAGATTCATTTTTTAAAGATTCTGAGAACAAATACCTGTGGAAACGTAACTCAGAAGGAAATGTTTGTTCTATTACATTTACTGTTACAGGAATTGAAGAAATATATCTACAGAATGGTCATAAAATATTTTTATTTTTTTCTATAAATAAATATATATATAAATGCATTTATTTGTATAGGGTTCAGGCCTAATGAAAATATTTTGAATTTACTTGCAATTCTCTTCTCTCCATGTTTCCTTATAAATCAGTTTTAAGTTTAGTAAATTTCCTCAGTAATGCATGTATAAGGCTACATGTTTGAGGACTCAGAACTGCACTCTACTATTTCATAATTGTTCACAACTATTTAGGTCTTTGTTCATTTTTTTGTACATTTTGGACTATTCATTGATTAAAGGGATGCATGTAGTTTTGCTAAGCCAATAAATTTTGTCAATAGTTTACATTTTTCAACAGATATTTATATGGCTACCTTCAAGTTTTCTGAAAGAGATGGGTGGTGATATTGGATGGCGAATAGAAAATGTAAGTCAAAAAGAAAGAATAATAGATTATAACTCATATGTCTTATTTATCTTGCCATTCTTAAAACCAATCCATGAGAACAGTTGCCTGTTTCATCTAGGTATGATACCAAATATAACCCTATAAAACATAAAGAATTGAGATATATTTTTAATTTTAAATTATATTTTGCTTTTGCTTTCCCATTATAGTGTTTTCCATGAATTTATTTTTCCTAATTAGATTGCAAACAAAATGTGACAGTTATATTCAGTGAAGTGATCTTTGGACTAAGTTTCTCAATGGTAACTGTGGCACTGATCCCTCTCAGTGCTTCTGAGCAACCACCTGCTAAGCTTTGCTGTGTTCATTTCTAAAGTCTGGTCCTTAGACTTTTTCACAACTGCCCTTGGACTGTGGGAGTTCTTATGCCAGGGTCCCCAACCTCCAGGCTGTAGACAGGTACCAGTCTGGGCCTGTTAGGAACCAGATGCACAGCAGGAGGTGAGCTTGAATGTGCTCTGCTTGAATCATCCTGAAAACATCGCTCCCCACTGTGCACCTGGTCTGTGGAAAAATTGTCTTGCACAAAACCAGTTTCTGGTGCAAAAAATTTTGGGGTCGGCCGTTTTAAGGACAAGAACATGGGTTCCAAAGTGCCTGGGAGTGTAACTACACACTAGTCCCAATGACTCCTGCTGGAAGAGGAGAGTCCAGCTGTCATGCCTGGAGTCGGACCAAGTTGCAACTGCAGGACTGTACTGCATGATCACAGTGGAGCTGAAGCTTTACCTAAACTTACATGCATTCTTGGTTTCTTTCTCTTGACCTGCTTCGCCTACTCTCCTATACTTTTTTTCCCCCTGAAGGAAATGCTTAATGAATCAATTGCAAGAGAATCTCTATCTAAAGTTCAATCAGGGAATCTAAATTATGATCTTATACCTTATTTCTCCAAAGCTGGTGAAGAAATTAATACAGTATGAATTGAGTGATAAGTATGTGCTGTAATTTGTAGTCGTGGAGAATGTACTGAGGGTAACCAGGCCAAATTGAAGGTGACAACAAACCCAAAATAACAGTGGGCTCAGAAAGGTCAAGGTTTCCTTCTCACGCATATATGCAGGCAATTCAGAATTAGTCTGGAATTTACTGAGCATCAGGGACAAATGTTCCTTCTATTTTCTATCTTTTCCAGTAAGGAAACGTATATTCTAATCAAATATGGTCGAGTCTACTTCACAAACTTCCATAAGATTCAAGAAAAAAAGGTAGACAGTCCTCTGTTTAAAGATAATTTTCAATAGTTTAAAAGGTCACTTTTGGGCTGAGATTGAAATACAAGCTTTTTGTGAGAAAGGAGGGTGAGAAATCAAGTTTTTATTTTGGGTGGCCATATGCTTAGTAAATATTGACAGTGTGCTTTAAATAGAGAATAATGGGAGAATGAATATTGGGAAAGAAAGAGCAACAGCTGTCATAGCAAGAAAAAATGGAATATATATTTTAAGCATGCATATATCATACAGGAGTGTTTTAAGCATTCCAAAAATGCCAATTGGAAATATCTCAAAGTTTTTTTTATAGCCAGTTAACTGTCTGTTTTTGTTATTTTAATTGAAGTAGTAAGTCTAAAATATAATAAATAAATAAATAAATTTGGCATGAAAGTCTGTTAAATGCCTGCAGATGACTTTTAAAGCTAATCAGTGTATTCTAGCAGTCAACTCATTATCCCAAAAGTCTGTTTGGATATAGACTTCCTCTCCAGCAAAAATTCATTCTTGTTAGATGACTCTAAAGAACTGTTTCAGCTACTTAAAAAGACAGAGATGTTGGTCTCCTTAGTGTTGTGATTTTGCAGAAAGATTCCCATGAATGAATCGTTTTGGAAATACCAACTCAAGTATCTTAGATTCTGCAAGTCTGTTTAGAAATATGGTTATTGAGAAAATTACTATTTTACATAGTAAAAGAACATGTATCTGGAAAAAGTTTTCATCAGACTGACAAATGCTCAGTGTCACTCTGACTTCAAAGAGAGTCTCAGAAGCTCTAACACAAATTCTCTCATTCAGGTTTTACAGAAATTTACCCAATATAGTTTATTTAATAAGATGCAGTTTAAAATCCTTATAAAACCCTTGTTTAATAAGGGCTTAAAACTACATAAAAACAAGGATATTACAGTATCTGTTACACTTACATTTTATCTCTAGCACTTAAAGTAATGCCTGACCTAAAGTAAAAATATAATGTTTATTGAATTTAATATTAATGTAAGTGTGTTAATGGATAAATAATGAATATTAGTATTTTGCCTTTAGTGATCCAAAATTGGATGAATTATCTCATTACAATAGCTAGAAATTTCAGTTGTCAGAAAGACTGGGTTTACTCTCCTGCCAATGTTAAAATCATTTTCTCTATGGCCCAAACATCAAAGAATACTTACAAATGAGAACATACATTTTTTTAAAAAATTGGAGTATTGTTGCTTAGAATGTGTATTCTGTGTGCCACTCTAAGTGATAAAGATACAGAGGCCAACATCATATATATCATGATCATACTCTCAAAGATAGAATGGAAGTTTAGTGTCTATTTATATAGAGTAAATAAATGAATGAGCAAATTTTAAAAAGCCTTAATGAATAAAACAACAAGAAAACTAGAAGAACTGAACTTTTTACTGATTTCTTGCAGAAATAAATACATGTTCATCCCTTAGAGATTATTCTCTGGGAGTTATTTTATATTCAGAGGGGTAATTTCTCTGACAAAAGAGAATTTACTCCAGGTTTTTGGGGAAGGACTCAGTGAGCTGTGCTGGCAAACATCATTTGGATCCATGGATGGTATGTTTAGTCAGGTCTCAGGGGTAATGTAGCAAAAGGCATCAAATGGTTTTTGGATTAAGTCGTCACAGTAGAGTTAGAATTCAGTAGGAATTCACACGGATACAAAAAGTTCAAACAATTTATGACTGCAAACATAGAAAAAGTAATTGAATAGAATGATCAAGAGAGTTCAAATCACTTGAAGAAGGTCCTCTTTGGTGTACAGAGCGTGATAGGTAATTACTCAAAGTCTGAAGTCTGAAACATCTTGACGCATGTTTGCAAATCTCTAACTTACGTTCCACATGCAATCTTACCTATAGTTTTTCATATTGTAATATATAACTGCCCTACAGGTAGTATATAATCGGCAAGTATATTTTTCCTCTATTGCTTATTTTTTTTATATCTAAACCCAATATTCTCTCTCCAACAAGTTCTCTGATCTCATATGTGTGTGTATATATCATGTATACAATATATACATACATGCATGTGAACTTTTATATACTTTATATATTCATATATTCCTATAATATACATAGGAGGACATGTATGTGTATATATGAATATATGTATGTGTATATAATGCTTATTTTATGAAATAAGTATACTCTTATTAATATAATACAAATATACCAAATATATGATAATGCATCTACTATGTTCCTAGAACACTTCCTTGCTTTCCATATGACAGAATTTCATGTATTAATTGACAATTGATTTATGTAATTAGTTTTATTTATACTTTGATGACTTGTTCTTTTGTTTACATAAAATATAAGCAAACATTTTCAGAGTAAATATAAATTTTGAAAAAGTGAGAATGTATTTAATATTTGGTGCACTGTAAAAACTTGAGGAATCATGAAATAGATATGTTTAATCAGTTTTAGCATAATTAATTATTTCAGTTGAGCTACAGATGATGGATTAGAATTCTTTGAAAAGCTAATAACTTTTGATTGTGATGGGAGCAAGAAAAAGTGAAAATTAAAAAAAGAAACAGGTCAATATGTCTGTTCTTATTTTTTGTGATTTATGAAAAAATATTATGGTTTGATATTATTTAACTATATTTTATTGTCACAAAGTAAAGTGATAATTTAGAAGTGAGATATAATATTAGAAAATTGTGGATTTGTTGCTATTTTCACTATAGAAACTATAATATACTATGCTTAAAATGCAATATCAAGGAAAGTAACCTTAACCTACAAAATTATATTACTTGCAAGTTTTCACTATGTTGAAAGCAGCAGAGTCAATTGTTATCTGTACCACTTTTGGGTTGCTTCAGTAATGCTACAGCCCTTCAATAAACGTAATGTAAATTGATTTGTAAGTATTGTTTTTAAAGAAACTCATGCTTGGGTTATTCTTTATTAAAGACAAAAATCACAAGATGAATACAAATGAGATCAGAGATTTATGTCAGTTCAATCACAATCGCTCATGGTGAGAAGGAATTTCATGCAGTGAGAATATAAAATCATTGCTTGTCTTCCTCTTAAAATGAGAATCTCCATGCTGGAATAAGAGTGAGACGCTCACAAGCATGCCTCAATTCACCAAATAATGACTGTGCTTTTTCGGCGGAAATTCAAGTCAGATGAGGGACTGAAAGCACACTTGGTGGGAAGTAACTGTATTTCCCCAGAGCTGATGAACTTTGGAACAGAGGGAAATTGAGGAAAAACTGGAAAGCAGGCATCCTACTGTAACTGTAGCAAATACTTGCACTTACAAATGGAATAGGTAGCAACGCCTACCCGCCGAGATGAATGGTTGAAGAAGAAAAGAAACAATTTTCAGGTCTTCTTGATTCTACATTATTTCTGTCATGAGTGCTGCATGAAAGCTAGTAAAATGATCCTGGAATGCCATCACCTCTGGAATGGATCTAATGGGGTAAATGGTAGCAGCAGGTCATGGTTCCCACTGAAGGAGAGGTAGTGAGAGTTATGTCATATTTTTGTTTAAGAAAGTGTTGTAATATCCAGTCCATTTTATTTTTGAGAAATTATGATAATAATACTTTTATCCTTATTTCTTTAGACATGTATTGGCACTTCGAGCACTGTACCCAGAACCTACCATATCCCATTATCAGTGAAAAACTATAGGACAGCACTGACCTCAGAATAAGAAAAGAAAGCCTTTGTGTTTCTTATGTTTATCTAGTACTAAGCTATTTTTCAGAACACAAAGATATGATTTTAATAAATAAATGTAATCAAATATGCATCATACTATATTTCTACCCATTTAATAATTTTTCTTATGATAATCTACTGATAAGTAGAGTACAAGATGGCATATAAAAAATGTTGTATGATATTTTATTTATACGTTACTTTAAATGTTCCACAAAAATTATTTTGTGATCAGATTTTAATGATAGAATATCAGGGTTCTCCAGTACAAATCCAGTCAAAATACATGGTGTGATGAAACACTATAAGCAATTTCTATAATAAGAATAGGATGAATATTCTAGATGTTTGTGGTCTTATTCTGTCATTTTCTGGTTGATTTGCAAGCTTTTTGTTATTTTTGATTTGACATTGTTAAAATAACTATATAAAGAAAAGGAAAATGAATAATTATTCATTTTTCTTACATTTTAGATGGGGAAATTTTTTAATTTTAATATTATAATGGTAAAATATATTATAAACTTATTTTAAATAAAAACTTAGGAATTTAAAACTAGTGGAGGTGTTTTTATTCTTTAATAGGTACTTAGTGCCAAACATGTGACTCTGACCAGTGTGGTTCAGTAGGTTGGGCGTTGTCCCACAGACAGAAAGGTCACTGGTTCAATCCTGGTGGGGATGCATTTCTGGGTTGTGGTCCAGGTCCCCGGTTGTGGTCATGGGAGAGGCAGCAAATCAATGTTTCTCTCCTTCTCTTCCCCTACCTCTAAAAATAATTTTTTTTTAAATATGTGATTTACTATATGGACGATATTCAGTGTTAAATGAAACATAGATGTTTGTGTATAATTGACATTCATGCATGTTCAAAAGTATTTGACTGTCCATACTTTTGTGTCTACATACACATATACACAGATGAGGGTAGCAATGTATCAAATCTCAGAATTAATACCTTTTAATTGAGTTACCTTGTAATCATACTTAAGCAAAAATTAGATACTTAGGATATGCAATTTTATTTTGAACATGTAAGTTGCTTCAAGGAGTATTAAAGTGTCATTCTCTAAGGAAATTATCCGAAGGGAAATTGACCTGTGAGTCACTATATCTCAAGAAGAGTAAAGGGCTTTTTTACTTAAGTTACTTTAATTGGAGCAAGTAAACCCAAAGCCAGAATAGCCCCAACTACTAGGAGGATTTAGAAGAATAGTAAGACTCCAGATAAAAAGAAGATGCAAAATTTTCATTGTACCGCCTGTAACTCCCATCCCTGGTATAGACAATTGATGATATTGAAGTGTTCGTGTGACTATGTGACTATAGTCACTATGTGACTATAGCTGATGACATTTTCCATGAAAACTAGAACAATCCCAACATGAAGGTGACTTTTATGCAGGTACTGTGATTTAAAACTATGACTGACACAATCTAAATAAAATCTTAATCAACAACAGTATCTTGATACAATTTTCTATAGAAGAGAAGTAAAAAGAAAAATGCTGATTATTTCTTTTACTTCTGTTCTATAGTTATCCAAAGTCCCAATCAATATTCCTTAAATATGTGTGTGAGTTGATAGATACATTTATCTAAAATAAATGAAAATTTTTAATTTGTCCAAATAACTAATCAAAGATTTTATATTTCTCTTTGTTTTCATTGAATTTTTACATCTAGAAATTTTCTAGAAATCTTCTATGATATAACATGAAATTTAGAGTTTTCTAGTTTTATAAATAAAAAATAATTATATGTCTCTATCAGATTGATTATGAGAATCTGCTCTTGTACAAGATTATAATAATTTAATCACATTTTAGCATAGTAATTATAAGGCTGGTTTAACAGATTATTTTTTTAAAAAACCCTGTAAATATTTATTCACTTCATCAAACTTTTCAATGGCCTAGATTAAAAATTTACTACTAATAATATTTGTATTTAAGTGTGACTCGCTTAAGTAGCCAATGAAATATTTAAGTAAATAATAGAAATGAAATGGTTCTAATAGATGGTTTGACTTTATAATGAGTTTATATAATAGAGTAAAAAAAGATAAAATATATTAATCACTAATTAATACAATAAATATATGTGATGCATTTCCAATATATATTCTAATATTTTAGAATACAAGGAACATTTATATGAGTCCTTTTCTCAAAATAGTTTTATAACAAACTTGCAATCTCTGATAGTTTTTTTTTCAACATATCCTTACAAATTGAGTTTTTAAGTTCATATCTTAGCTTTGACATATGTATAAAATCATTCCTCCGTAAAGGCCCAACACACAACTTTAGCATTCCTTAATTTGTTATCTTAGTGTGGACTATAATTATTTTTAAACAAGTACAGTGTGCCACTAAATTCCATCCACCCATGTTCACTGAAATGAAACCTCAATTTGACTGTGATCACTTTACCAATCTTTTCCTTGACCTTCCCCTTATACCCATGACTGAATAACTGTGGTTGGTTTGAATAACCAAAATGGACCTTACAATGTGAAGAACCATTGTAAACTAATCTTCTTTTTTCTCTTGATAAAAAAAATCACAGAAGGACCCCTGGCTGCTGTGGCTCAGTGGCTTGAGCACTGGCTTGCAAACCAAAGGGTCACTTGTTCAATTCCCAGACAGGGCCCTTGCCTGGGTTGCAGGCCAGGTCCCTGATTGGGGCCATAAAAGAAGCAACCACACATTGATGTTTCTCTTACTCTCTTTCTCCCTCCCTCCACCTCTCTCTAAAATAAATACATAAATAAATAAATAGATAGATAGATAGATAGATGGATAAATAAATAAATAAATAAATATTTTGTTAAAAGCAAAAAGAGATAGGATGTCATTATGCATATACAATACTTTCTAAGAAAAGAACATATCTAATGTACATTTGATTCAACTGGAGTACAATATACAGAGATTCTGATTCTGATTTTATTATACCTAAAGATGGCAAAAATAGCTGTCTCTTAAGTAAATTACTATTATTCTTCAGATTGTCCAAGCTGTTATTTGCATAAAACTTCAATTTACAGATTGGGCAAGTAAAAAATTCTGCATACACTAATCAACAGACTTTAGCACTTAGATTTTAAAGCCATAGATTTTGCTGATGAGAACCAAAGTGGTACTTTGAGTTTTATTACATATGGAAAAAAGAAATGCGTTATTATCTTAAGAATAAACTGCAGCAGAATAGTTCTATTATATTAAATTACTCGTAATTGCTTGCATAGCACTCAATTCAAGCAAGGTTTTCTCATCATATGATGCCTACTATTTTAACAGTGGAATTGACTTCTTTTCCAAGGAAGGAGACCCTTTACAATTTTAACTGTTTCTAAAAAAGGAAAGATTTCATGTTTTAAAGGTGTGAACTATGTATAGGGTAAGGCATGTTACAGACAAGAAATCTAAAGATTTCTGTAGTGGGGTCTCTGTTCCTAAGATACCCAGGGATCCAGGCTGACAGCAGTTCTGCCACTTACCATGGCAACATCTGGTCCATGCGAACATTCTCAGTGCTGCAACAGGGAGAGACAGATGGAGGCTTGAGTGTGTCCCTCTTCGAGTGATAGACACCATTATTATTCAGACTGCATTGGCTGGAATAAGAAACATGACATTGCCTAACTACAAGCAAGACAAGAAAATACAGTCAATAAAATATTTGTGAGTGTTGTCATTGAAATAATTTGTATGGTATAAGGAGAAAAAAGGAACTAAAGCAGGAATCAAAAGTTACTATAATATAGATGCTTTGATTCTAGAAGGTAAAATCATTTAAAATATAATGAACTGCTTCAAATGTTCATGATTATATTTGACATGTAAATGTAAATGTCTGTATCCAGAGCTGACTAATAGTAAGTGCTTAACCAAACTGAACATCATAACATATGAATCCTTTACCATAATATTCTAGATAATATTCTAAAGATCTCTGTGGCAGATGTTCATGAACATATCTGTGTTGTATGATGTAAGAAGTTCTCCTGAAGTAGGTGTCCCACAAATTCCCTTCCTTAAGTCCCACAACACTACCATTTCTATACTTAAAAATAGAATTATAGTATTGTAAGTTATTTTTTCACTCTTAATTTACAACTTACAAATTTAAATTTTTATTTTACAAATTTAAAATGTTGTCCAATGTTAAATTGTAATTAACTCCAGTATAGGTAAGACATGACACCAATACAAGCTTTTAAAATTGTGAAATGCATGTTTGCATTAGATATGGAAAGACATTGGGTCAGATAAACAGCAAGAATGAAGAGGGTTTAAAAGGGTGGGAAATATATACATATATGTGTGTGTGTATATATATAAAGAGAGAGAAAGAGAGAGAGATTATATACATATAATCTCTTAAACAGACTTTATGTTAATATTGGTGTTAATCAATTTTGATTATATTATAATCAATCCTAACATATTACAAAATAAATGTTAAGCTACAAAATACTACATCTTCTGGACTTAATAAAATGTAAAGAAAAAATGTGACGCAGGGAACACAAGCTGTCACATTTTGCAACTAGGTGTATGAATTGTTAAAGTGACTTTTTTGGAATTAATTACATTGCCCCTTATCAAAACTCGCAAGCATGCATGGCACTGATTCCAGTAGTTTTTGCACATTTGTAGAAAATGTAAAACAAAATTTCATCATTGCCTTGCTTTTTATAACAAGAAATCATGACAAATATTGAAAAGGAATGACATAATATATTACTTCATATGTGTTCTATGAAATATTACATGGCTTTTAAAAAGCTGTATAAGAAATAACTTTATTTAAAAATATTACTGGCAAAAAAGACTCTCTAAGGCATAGAATGAAGAGATAGAAGTACATAGACAGTATGGAGAGCAGGACCAATGAAATGGCATTGGTCCAGTCAAGACAGCGTGAAGTATGTAAAACAAAATGGAGTCACACATGTCAACCAAGATGGCTGCCCGTCAGCCAAGACACTTTGGTTCAAGAAGGAAACTACCTAAGTAACTCCAGATACATCTGACAAGGAGACACGCCCAAGATATCTGCACATGTGATCAGAACAACCACGTCTACAGAGACCATTGACATTCCCCACTTGCTAATAGGTGTACTGAGACACACCAAAACAACTAGAAGGGTGGAGTCCACCACTTTCAAGATAGAACTGAGGCAGGCTCCAGACCACTGCTGAGACAGCTGGGCTCCTCACACCAGAGTGCTGCTCCGTGCCATGCTGATCTCTCTAGGATTTGGCTGCTGGAGGCTCTGCCCTGCTGGACTGAAGACTTTTGTTTGCCCTGCTGCCCATCTGGCTCCCAGGAGCCTTCCTTGCAAGATGCTGATGGCTGCCTTGCCCACTGTGCTGTCTCCTGGACCTACAGACTGAGACTTTGGAACTCAGGTTCATTACCCCCCATCAATATTTCTGTGTGTCTGTGTTATATTTCTCTTAGATTGTTAGGGTATAAATAGGATATTTATGTATATTAATGTTCTATTTTGAGTGAACCTATATTCAATAAAAACTGAGTGAATATCACGGTTACCTTGTGTGACCCTTGTCAACTCCTTGGTGCCCATTTGAGCAGGGAGCAAGCTGAGCAGTTGACTTATAGGAGAGATTATATTCGGGATCATACGTTCATGCCACATAGCACAATTCTTATCATCGCTAATATTTATTGGGTTCTTTCTCCATGTTGAATATTGTTATAAATATGCCACATGTATTACATTTGCAATCTCACAATAATGATGCAGTATAAATATAATTATCTTTTTATAGATAAGGAAAAAGACTCACTGAGAGGTTTCAGTCTTACTTGAGATTGCAGGGCTAGTGAGTGGTGAAACCTGGAAGCAAGACAAGGCAGCCTGCTCCTCAGCCTGTGCTGTTCCTACCAGAATATCACAGGTGTGCTGATGTACAGAACAGGGTTTGTGTCAAAGAACACTTGTTTCCTTTGAAAATTTGAAGTACCTTGAGGTACACTTACAAGTTCACTGATGTTTCCAGGGGTAATTTTGCACACTGTTTATAACAGTATTTAATTTCCTTAGTTGTGCAAAATATATGAAACATATGTGTGCCAAAATTTCTAATGCAAATTGCATTCAGTTGGAATTATTTCTTAAATAATTAACTTAGAATTAAATAATTAACATAATTGAATGATTTTTTATTCTTAACAATATTAGTACATATGCTGTTGATAATATATTTTTTAAAGTTTTTTTAAGAATAATGATGTTGTTTAGGAATTAAATCCTTTCCTGACTTGTAAAGCAATTGTCAATTTTATGATGGCTTTATCTTTTTTTATGAAAATGAGTTAAATGTATAATTCTTTAAACAACGCTTATTGTTTCCATGACCTTTTCATTTCTATATCAATAGTTATAATGTTGACATATCAAAATGAAGTATGAGCTTCATAGCATCTAATAACTACTTGAATAGTGACTGTTATAAAACTAAAAGTAGATACTGGAGAATATTTCACATTTTATAATTTTAAAATCTATTTTGTGTTTCTTTTAATGTATCATATTTTTATAATGAGGGAAATATGCAAACTTGCCTTCTCCAGAAAGTGGATTTGCAGACTTAAATTGTAGATATATTAATGATGACATTGACATAATATAATTAATATAATATAATATAATACTGTATATGTATCAATGATGGAATTGGTATAATAAAAAACAAGTATATAAAGTGTATTTGATTATTTAATATTCTTAGTTAAGCCACTTAAAGTACAGTAGTACTTTTACCTGATCCAGAATTTACTAGTGTATCCATAAATAAATTAATAAAGAAGATATACCTCACATGACAAGGTCTGGCACAAGTAAGTCATTAGTCTAATAAGTAAAAGTAAATAAATAAAGCTAAAATAATGAAATGTTTTCAAACATAAGTTGAAACCATATTTTTTGTGAAAAATTAAATTGTTCATCTGTTGTTTTACTTAATTAGGTGACATTTCACTAATATTCATCCAGGACAATGTTTACCAACATTTCTCTAATATGTCAATCACAGTTGCAAGCACTGGAAATGCATAACTGAGCAAGTCAAACAAATTCTTTCACCGTGGGGCTTCCTCTTGCATTATGTGTCTGAGAGGCAGGGATGTAGCAACCTAACCACATACCAAGTTAATAAATATGAAATCTCAGACAGTGATCAATATAGTTATAAATCAGCATGAGAAATGTAGTGGCTGGGAAGTTACCTTAAATAGAATGGACAGGGTAGTAAGGTAACATGTGAATGAAAATCTTGATAGAGTAAAAACGGTCACTTACACGTGTCTGGGAAATAGATTCCCATGCAGAGGACGCAACAGAAACAAAGACCAACAGATGAGAATAAACAAGGGAGTTGTTTAAGGAGTAAGAAGAATGCTAGTATAGCTAGGATATACAGGGAAACTTTGCAAAGGTTTCACTGCAAGAGGAGGCAAGAATCAGATTTCTTAATCATGACAGAAAGGTTGGACTTTTTCTAATTTAAGTAGAAAGACATCAGATGATTTTAATCAGAGATTTGACATGATTTAATGTACTAAAAACAGCCATCCATATCTAACTATTTCTTAAGCTTTTGTATATATTAGCCTGAGCAAAAGGTAATCAAAAAATGCATGTACATGAGTGCCTGTGTATATGAGGACAGGCACACACATACACACACACACACACACACACACAGAAAAAGGGAGAGTGAGGAGACCTTAGTTTTTCAACCAACGCTTATACACATTGGTTAAATAAAAAATACTTAAAAACAATTTAGAGAGGAAGATATATATTGTGTATATTTCCCTGTTAAACCTAAATCATAATTTAATGTTATTGATAAAATTATTAACACATTTTAGACTGCTTAATAGAGCTTAGGTATACATATTAATAAATGTTGCATCATATATTGTTTAATTCTGGAGTGTTGTAGATCACTTTATATACCATATGTTAAAAGGGATTAGCATAGTTAACATATGAATGCTAAATATAAGTGAAATATAAAGTATTTCTTAGAAGTAAAAAACTAAAAGTAATCACATTCTCTAATCCAATGAAAGCACATGTAAGTTTTACAAAACTGGTATGCCTCTTCAAGTATGTAGAGAGATGAGTCTTAGATAATGTAATTCGGGCTGCATATCTCTGAATGGCACAATGCATACTCAAAAGGAGTGGTGGCTTCTTGAAACTTCCTACAGCTAATTGTATGTGAAAACAGCTGAAGGTAGAAATCAATGCCCAATCAATGCCCAATGCCCAATCACAGAAAGTCTACATTTGATTCTTAATTTTTTTAGAGTGGACTACTTAGAAAATAGAACATTCTTGCTTGGTATTATTGACAACTTTTATTAGCATACTATTTTGTACTATTGCATTGAAAAGTTCCTTTCCAAACAGATGGTAACAACTGGGAGACGCTAATGCAGAAGAAAGACCCCATGACATCACACATTATCCTTCCCAGAGATTTTGTGAAGACATGGTTGGATGAGACAGACCCAGTCAGTGTTGAGGGAGTGGGAGGAGAAAGAGGGTATGTGAAGTTGTTAAACCTACATTTATATTTTAGCTTAGAACAAATTTGTCATTAAGTTTAAGCATCTATAAAGACTTTCAACTTTGTATGATAGGAAGGCAAATCTAATATTATTTCCCATCACAAAAGACATCTGAACACAGGAACAGTGGGAGAAAACACAGGCTCAAAAACACCTTTCATTAAAACATTGAGCTACATGATTGAACAATAAAAGACTCTAGTTCCAGGGTGAGAAGTAAAATAAGTAGCAGTCAACATTTTATAATGAATATTAAAATCACCATGCATAGTAAAACCAATGCTCACATTTGTTTCATAAACATTGAAGAGATGAATAACCAAGCATTAAAGCTATTTGGGGAAATAATATTGAAAGTCCTGATACACAATATTTATGTTTAGCAGTGTATTAAAAAAGGAAAGTAAAACTAAAAGAAGATAAAGCGACATTTGAATTTTATTATTATAGCTATTATTTAACTTTATATAACCACATCATACCTTTAAAATGTAATAAATTATAGCCCTGGTCAGGTGGCCTAGTCAGTTGAAGTGTCTTCTTGTACACCAAAAGGTTGTGAGTTCAATTCCCAATCACAGCACATACCTAGATTATGGGTTCTATTCCCAATCAGGATGCATACAGGAGGCAACCAATAGACATTTCTCTTTAGCACTGACCCCTCTCTTCCTCTTTCCCTAAAATCAATTAACATATCACCCCAAATGGATGAAATAATCATATCTTCACATCTGTATGGAAAAATTCCAATCAGTTAATTTAACAAGAACAGTTTGTGTGACATGGATGTAATCTGGCAGCCAAGGAGAGTGCACTGGAACATGTATGCATGAACAATGACAATTTCACTGTACTACTCAGTGTACTAGATGCTATTGAGTTAGCGTGTGTACTGTGTGGTCATCACACTCAAAATGTCTGAGTGAGTAGAGCAATGAATCTGCATCAAATTTTGCATTGATCTTGAACATTCTGCCAAAGAAACTATTCATATGATTCAGAAGACTGCAGCTACAAGCAACTGATGACTGGCAGCTTCATCACAACAACATGCCTGCACATGCTTCATGCCTCATGCAGAATTTTTTGGCAAAACATCAAATCACCCAGTTCACTAAACCCATCTACAGCCCTTTAAAAGGGAAGAGATTTCAGACTATCAATGAAATTCAGGAAAATACAACAGGACAGCTGATGGTGATTAGGAGAACTGCATGAGGTCTCAAGGTGCCTACTTGGAAGGGGACTGAGGCATCCTTTTCTTATGTACAATGTTTCCTGTATTTTGTATCTTCAACAAACGTTTCTATTGTTCATATTATGTGACTAGATACTTTCTGGACAGCCCTCTATATATGTACCACACATTCTCATCCATCATATAATGATGGAAACTTCAGTTGTTTCCATGTCTTGGTCATCATGAATAATGCTGCAGTGAAATTATAAGTACATATATCTTCATAAACAAACGTTTTCAATTTCTGCAGAAAGATACCCAGAAGATAGAAGACTGGGACATGTGGTAACACTATTCTTAAAGAGCTCATGTAACTCAATGACAACAACAACAACAAAAATAGACAATCCAATTTAAAAATTGGCAGACAACCTGAACAATCACTTCTCCAAATTATATATACGATGCCAAGAGAAATAAAAACATTGCTCAACTTCACAAGTTATTAGAGGAATGCAAAAGAAAACTATACTGATATGCCACCTCACACCTGTTAGGATGTTTATTATCAACAAGACAAACAATAATGTGTTACAGAGATTGTGGAAGTGAAGAAATTGCATTTTGATTGGCAGGTACAGGTGGTGTCAGCTTCCCCAGGGTGGATGTGACTACCCAAACATAGCTATGGGAGGAGGTCTGTTAGCCCGAATCCTTATCTTGCTCCAGAATCTATTTGTTCATTTTGCATATGTGATGGGAGGCAGGCAGTTAACCAAAGTTGTTCTATGTTTTTCCCCCCTGTATTTTTCCCCCTTTGGGCACTGTGGAGCCCCTCCCTTTCTCCCTTCCTGGCTTTGGTATGAATCTACAGTCTCAAGATTTTCCTTTTCCTGGCTGGTGCAGATGATGCACACAGAGTTTCAAGGGTTCCCCTCTCTTCTACACTATCATAGTTTCACTTGTTTTTCAGGATGTCTGGAAGCTTTATAGGACCAGGCTCAGGGTTACTGGGTCAAGGTGTGAGCTTTTGCTTTTATCCTCCAAAAAGGAGGATTTAGTTCTTTGTTAGGTTGTAATGGTGAGGGCCCTGCCTTTATTTCCCCTCCGGCCTCTCATTCCACGATGACAGGTTCAGAATGAAAATAGCTTAGAATCTCAGTAAAGATTTTTCCCATAGATAATTTAAAAAATACATTAAACACTATCTCAGATTAACAATTTTTTTTTAAATTTTGGCATCTATGTACCATAGCAGAAAAGCAGCATAAAACAAACAAACAAATTTTCTAGGTCCATTTCTTTTTCATTTTAATTAGTTTTTTTTTTTTAATTTTATTTATTTATCGTTAGAGGGGAAGGAAAGGAGAGAGGGAGAGAAATATCATTGTATGGTTGCCTCTCATGTGTCCCCTGCTGAGAATTGGCCTGCAACCCAGGCATGTGCCCTGACTGGGAACTGAACTGTGATCCTTTGGTTTGCAGGCCCGCGCTCAATCCACTGAGCTACACCAGCCAGGGCAAGGTCCATTTCTTTAATAATCCGATTTATCAGGCTTACTAAAATGTTATCTTATGAGAAAAAGTTGAGCTGACATAGCGATATTTCATAAGCATTATAGTCTTTGAAAAATTGCCTAATTTAAAAGTAAGGTATTTTGGTTATAGTTGGTTAAGCTAGTCAAACAGTGTCTGCTATTATCCCCAGCTTGTCCTTAAATAATCTAAAGTAAACACATAAACAGAGCATATCCACCTTTAAAAGTGAATATATATTTTTCTCCTCTGATACATAGTCGTGTATATTTTCATTGTTTTAAATGTAGTTTTTTAAGCTATCTCTATTCTGGATTGTAGATGTGTACTTTACATGACAGCTAATCACTTTTCAAAGGTTGCTGTTTGCTGACTTGCATATACAAAGAAGAAGCTATCTTTTGGCCTTACTGTTTTAACACTTTAGTATTAAATTATCTATAACACATTTTAATGTAAATGTATTTGTTCTATGTTGTTGATTCTCAAAGCTATGAAAGTTTGCATGGAAACTTTATTGAGCCTCATCAGTCCCAGCATTATATGTATAACAATGTTTATATTGCTATTTTAAAGTATTTTTGGAAATTATGCCTCTATTTTCATTAATTCAAATAAGCATGTTTGATAATAAACAGAATTACCAATTTCAAATATTCTACATTTTCACCTAGCAATTTCATTAGCATGAATATTTTTAAGTCTATAGCAAGTAATAGATAAAGTTTGCCATCAAATCTCCTTTTATGCACTTCTGTTTCAAGGTTTTCCGTTTGTTTGCTTCAATCACATGGTGGTACCTCCTGCACTTCCAGCTTAATTAACGTTCACTAGTGTATGGATCTCTAAATCTTATATTTATTTTTTCTAATCCCAAATGACAGTTTAGTTTCTTAAGTGCAGAAATTAGAATTTTTATGGAGTTAATGTGGCTTTTTAAATTGCATTTTACTGCTAAATTCTAATCCATGTTCTTCAAGATTTTGCAGTTTTTTATCTACAATTTTGGAAGCAAGCAATGCAAAATGACTTGTGCAGGGTGAGTCACTCTGAAGAATGTGACTGGAGACAGTATATTAGTACAGCTTGACAAAGCAACTTATTATCCAAGCACTGAAAGTGACAAGACATTGTATGTGAGTGCATGGAAAAGGACAGGCAGAAAAGGGAAAACATCAGTACAGACTATAACAAATAGAAAATTGAATGAAAAGAATGAAGTTCAAGTTCTAGGAGGAATACCATATACAAGCCTGCCACACTACTTATCAGCTGCACACAGGCCAAGCTCCTCAAGGAAATCCAATTTGTATAAAGAAAGTGACCAAAGAGATAGAGCCAGCAAATGATCCGATGTTCCCTGTAGCAAAGCGCACTGAAGAAACAGCCTTCCACAACTTGAAATGTTTCCCACTAGGCTTTCTCAATTATAAGAAGCTCTTTTTAAAATGGCATGAACATCACTAATTTCTTCTGAGTTGCTACTATAGACCATATATTTTACTTACGTTATAAAAACAGATACTGACCACTGAAATAGTGAATTACTATTTTCTCAAGTACTGAACTATTTAAAACATGTAGCAGTTTATTCTAAAATATTTGAAAATATGTCCTTGATCATTTAAAGAAGCCCAACCCTAATTAAGGAAAGTGAATATAAAATAATTTGGCAAGAGTTATTTCAGATAAATATTCAAAAGTGAATGTAGATTATATAGACCACAGGAGAGGATCACCCTATAAAAACCAATGCTATAATGATGAAAATGTGGCTGATATGGCAATGATTTATAAAGGAAAGACCAAACATGTAGGAGATGAAGGAATATTGCCCCGGTCATTTTAAATGTAAGAAAATGATGCACAACAACTGAAAACAAAAAATGCTGAATTAAAGAAAGAATGAATTTTGCATCCAAGTGGTAATTTACATAGTGCAACAATATCCAAAGTTGGTCATGAAATCACCAAATTTCAAGGTAAGATTCAATAGATATGATGCTAGGTTAGTATAACCACTGGGACCTAACAATAGACTGGCATGTATGTATGTGTTATATAAGCTTTTACTACTAATTTTATCAATTTAGAAATAAATCGAGAAATTGCACTGTGGATTCAGAGTTCATTCTTCATGTATTTACAAACAAACCGGAATGATTTTGCTTACTCCAAGTTTCTTTCAATTCCAACTTACTTAGTTCATCACTTCTATATTTACTGTATAACTGTCTCAATGGTGTTTCTGTGGTTATTAGCTGCCTATGTGCACAGTAGAAGTTAACTGCATCACAGTTGTTTAAAAGTATCAGCATCAAAAATTCTTGAGAGCATTTGCAGGCTTAATGTTGTGCAAAATGATCTATTAGTTATAGCTATATTTAAGCTTATGTTGTCTTTATGCTGAAATGGAACAATTTTTCAGCCTGATAAGAAAATGCACTAAGTATCCTCAATGTATCACTTTCTAATGTGCATGAATTAATATCTTAACAATAAGTTTCCTCTTTATAGCACTTACATCTATTTTCATGGTTTATTTTGTCTATATTATCTTTCTACTTACAGTTTCATTTCAAAAGCAGAAGGATACAAAACTACTGAATTTCTCTTCATACAACAGAAATGTACTTATTTATAATTTCTAATGTAATGTATTCCCAAAACACTTGAAGTGATTACAAGGATAAAATAGTAGGTGTTAGTTTACATGGAGTCATTTCAAA
>PVKM010009354.1:20735-37176 GCA_004027735.1 Carollia perspicillata | reverse complement strand
GACTCTCTGAGCTTCCTGGACTTCCTGGAAGTCTATTTCCTTTGCCAGCTTGGGGTAGTTCTCCTTTATTATTTGTTCAAATAAGTTTTCCACTTGTTGATCTTCCTTTTCCCCTTCTGGTACTCCTATAATTCGGATGTTGGAATGTTTAGAGATGTCCTGGAGGTTCCTAAACCTCTCCTCATTTTCTTCAATTCTTGTTTCTTCATTCTTTTCTGCTTGGGTGTTTGTTTCTTCCTTCTGGTCCACTCCATTGATTTGAGTCCCAGTTTTCTTCCCATCACTATTGGTTCCCTGTGCATTTTTCTTCATTTCAACACCTTCATTTGTTCATCTAATTTGCGACCAAAATCAACCAATTCTGTGAGCATCTTGATTAGCAGTGTTTTGAACTGTGCATCTGATAGGTTGTCTATCTCTTGGTCATTTAAAAGTACTGGCTCTGGGGCTTTGAGCTGTTCTTCTGTTTGAGTTATATTTGATCAGGTGGTGCCTGTTACGTATGGGTGGCAGAGCCTTAGGTGTTTACCAGGGCGGGGCAATCTAGTCGCTGGGTTGTAACGCTATCTGTGGGGGTGGGGTCAGAGAGGGAACAATGACGCCTCTTCCACACTGTCTCAGATTTGCATCCCCTCTGCTGCCTCCCACAAGCAAACTGGGTCCCCCTGGCTCTGGTTCTCAGGTTGGTGAGCCTATGCATGCTCCAGGACCTGTGTGTCTCCCCAGTGACCTCTCCTGTGTTGCTAGGAGTCTTTCCTGGCACTTTTCAATTGGTGTTTTTAGGCTTTATTTCTAGTCACTGGGGCCCTGGGCTCTGCGGTTTGTCTCACTGCCTGCTCTTGCCTAGTTTATCTACGCATGAATGTGTGTCCAAGGTCGGCCAACTGCCCTGTGTTCTGCTCGTCTTCTCCCCGCGTCTGGGGTCTGCAAGCTCCACTCTGCCTACACTCCCCAGTGCTCCCAGGTCTGCCAGCCACTGCCTTTCCCTGCCACGTTCCCTCTCTGCTGACTGTCGACTCTGCCCCTCTTACCAGTCTGGGTGAATGGTTTTCGGACTTCCGTAGTTCAGTTTTCTGTGTTCTAGTTGTGTTATTGTTTGTATATCTTTGTTGTCCTTAATCTTGGTTGTGCGAGGAGGCACAGTATTTCCACCTACGCCTCCATCTTGGCCGGAAGTCTAGAACTTATTCTACTAGCCTGTCTAGACAAGAAGAAAATTGTTGAATTAATGAAACATTAAAGCCAGGAGATTTGGCTGAAAAGTCCTTTGCATGCTCTTGGCAGCATTTCGCCTTTGTAGACTACTCTATCACTCACATCTCAGTGCCAGGGACAGAAATGCCTGCTCTGGAGTTCCTGGCCACTTCTTTCCCAAAGAGGGGAGAGAAACAAAGGCTGGGCACATTCTGACTGTGGCTAGCCAGTTCCCTCACACCCCTACACCCACCCATTTTGGCTTTTTCAACAATGAAGTCACCTTTTCAGCTATCCCAGGACGCTCTTAGAGTACAGAGAAACCACATCATCATCATGCACTCAGCATGTGCCCTGTTATAGATATGTCAGCAGCTGCTACCTTTTTATAGACGCTCCCTTTTCACGAGATCCTCTGGTTATAGCAACTTTCTCCTGGAGCCCTTAGGAAAAGGTGGAGGGCATGTGAAACAGTAGACCTGGGCACAGGCTGCCATGTTGTAAAGGCTTTATTTCCACTTCATCATCTCAGACAGACTCCAATGCACCATTCTTTGTTTCAATTTGGTATGCTCATGATTTTTGTAGTATTTTTCCTTAAACAGAAAATTCTGAGTAAACACTGCATATTGCCAGTTAATCTTTTAACAATAATTTAAAAACACCATTGCTGTTGTATCATCAATGCAAGAAGACAACAGAAGTACAGTACAAGGGAATTCACAATGTATCACAATGGGACAGACAACTCACTTAGGTGACGGGGAGACCACAGCAGCAGTATATACATGCACCCCAGTGCTTCAAATCCGAAGACGTGCAAGTCAAGTAGAGTGTGTGGATTATACAAAAACCTGGCAAGCCCAGCTGAAGACTCTCCCTTCTCCAGGATGCTGACACGTCTCCCTCCAGGCTACAGGATCTCTGCCTTGTCTACTGGCTTCATGGCTTCTTCACTACACAGAGTTCACAGAATCAGACAGTCTGAAGTTTTCAGAAATTCTTAAAAACCAAAAACACTGACAAAATAAAATTAACTTAAAACACTCTAATTCAATATGGAAATAAACCCAACCAAAATGTAACAGTGCAAATTTAACAGAGAGGCAGTCAGTATTGAGTGAGGGTGTTCAGAGTCTCTTAAAATGTGTATCTTTAAAACTCTTATTTTTTAAAATTTATATCTTATTTACCCTTTTGTTTAATATTCTGCATGTAAAAAAGATGGGAGACAAAAATAGTCTTCTGAGCTATGAAAAAAAATTAAGTTATTACAGGCACATTTACTGTTTCATTCTAGAAACACGTCAGGTTCACCGGTTGAACATTCAGCAGCCGTGTGTTTTTCTTTGAAACATTCTTTGACCTCGGGAAAACTAGATCTCTCCTTTTGGGCAGAGTTTTGTTGATGATGATGGTGTGGTTATGCAAATTACAGTGAATTATTCCGTGATAATCCATGCAAACTTGCATCATGTCACAGGTGTGGCTTCTCCCCAGGTGGCTCCTCGTCACCAAGATCCTCCAAGGAGGTTGGGTCTTCGAGTGACTGCGTCGGGGAGGCAGTGGGGGTAGGTGGGGCCCAACGGGATGGAGGGCGACGGTTTGCTGGTCTCTCGGGCCTGGAGAAGCAGGGTTCTAGGGATGGAGCTAGTGCGGAACAAGGTAGTTCCTTCAAAGCCAGAAAGAAAAGACAGGGTTACTCCGACTGACAGTTCCTCTAGGACAAGAGCGTCAAACTCATCTTCACCAGGGGCCACATCAGCTTCGAGGTTGCCTTCAAAGGGCTGAAATAATTTTAGGACTGTATAAATGTAACGACTCTTAACTGTTAAGGAGTTGAAATTACATTCAACCCTGGGAAGGCAACCTCGAGGCTGATGTGGCCCCCCGTGAAAACAAGTTCGACACCCCTGCTCTAGGGGGTGATTTCCCCCAAACACACTTCTTGACAGACTCAAGTTAATGCAATAGACCAGGGGTAACTTCTGAATGTTAGTTTACATTTTGCTCATGAAGAATAACTGAAAATGCTAAGGAAAGAATTCGACATGAATAATCAGCGATGACAGAAATGGGAAGATATCAAATCAGGATAAAAAACATGACAAAGCCATGAGATGGGTGTGTTTACAGAGCGCCACCTGAATTGGGCGGGAGCGTACAGGAGGTGGGGCAAGCCACAGGCCCCATGTGGTCTACGCAGGCCGTGTGGTCACATCCTGATCAGCTGATCCATCATTTGGGCCCTCCTGAATGATCTATTTAATGACAGTGACCAGTCCCTAAGAGGACAGCCTCCCTATACCTTGGTCTGTTGAGGGCCCATGATTTCATCCAGCTGATTTAGAAATGAGACTCACCTTAGAACAAACTGCTACTGTCTATTCCAAATTGACTGGCAGTGGGTTAAACAAACTCCCACAACATGAAAAAATGCTGCTGGCAGAAATTTTGGTTTAGGTCTAGTTCTCTTTAATGACTCTTCCTAGCAGCAGCACTTACAGGAGTGAAAGCAGAGTGTGCTTGTGCCTTCATGTGGAGGCACCCCACACCTTCTGAGAACAGATAAGTCAAGACCCCCTCCACCACCTCCAATACTTCTTTTCGAGGCCCGCTGCTCCTTTTTTGGATTTAAAGAATGTTGCACTACTTGTCCTTATTCTCCAAGACAGGAAACAAGGACACCCAAACTTGGAATTTGCTGGCACAGAGAAATGTGAAAAGCTGTGTCACAAGGAAATGGTGAGTTCTACAGGATGGAATGCATCGCTGACCGAATGACAGCCAGACAATGAAAAGCTGAGACGGTAAACCACCCCAATGAAGGATGACAGAGTGAAGACTCTCAGGGCCAGGCAGGCAGGAAGTCAGAGGATGTAAAGAGAGGTGACAAGCAACTGGAAAGATCAGCATGAAGAACATTTTGTCGGCAGAGCAGGGGAACGACACAGGGAAGAGACAGTTGAAGGACGATGTGACAATGTGACAAGGAAGAAGATGGAAGGTGGAACAGGCCAGTGATGGGAGGAGCTGGTGCCTCCCTGTGGGGTCAGCAGAGACGGAGCGTTAACAGGGGAGACTGCTTCCTAACGTCCCGTGCCTCTTTTGTGGCTGGCATTTTATACAACAATGGGGAAGTCCCCCTGAGCACAGCACCTATGCTAATGAGGACCATGAGACCAGAGACACCTCACCTGTGAAAGCACTGCAGGGCTGAAGTACCTGGAATGTGAACTAATGGGGGCGGGTGGGGCACGGAGGGGGGTGAGCTGTGTCCTCATCTTTTTTTTTTTTTGATGTCACTACTCCTAGTATTATAAGACTGTGTGCTTGTGTTATGTGTGAGTGTGTGTTGTTTGTCCTGTGTGCAAGTGTGTGTGTGTCGGAAAGGCTGCTGCTACAGGTTGACTGCATGCCACTGCAGCTGATGCTGGATGACAATGGGCTTCCCATGAGTTCTGTGTCACCTCTTCACTAGCACCCGTTTGGGAACTCCTATAGGAAGAAGTGTCATGTGACCATACCAGCACACGCAAGCAACCCATGCTGTCCTTTCCCGAGAGGATACTCTCCTGGGGTATGTGGGCATGTGCTCCTCGGAGTGCCTTTCATCTTTGAGACAACTGTACTTTGGTACTCAGCACAAGTTGAAATCAGTGAATGAGACAGGTGGGTAATTACATCCTTGATTTAAAAGCTCTTATTTTCTCTCATGTGCCTTGATTTGGGCTCTGAAATAAATTCTGAGAGTTTTCTGGAGCAGAAAAAATATGAGCAGATGATTTTGCTGTTTGTCAATTAACAAATACTCATTAAGCGCTAACTAGGTCACCTATGGCGATCACTTGGAAGGACAAGGTGTGTTTGCTTTTACTCGCTTTGGTGTGGTTGTTGAAGAAGGAAAGAAACCTCACTGTATTGTGGTCACGCCTGGTACAGCATATGGTAGTAACATGTGCCACCAAATACTGGTAGCGGGTCCAGGCTGAGTGGACAAATGCGTGGCTCTAAGATCCCCACAGGCTAGCCCCTCTTGGGCCAATGTCTCCTTACCTCTCTGAAAGCACCCAACCACAAACCGCACAGGACAGCAGAGACCTCAGCAGGATCTCCGTAACCGGAGAGCCTGTCTATGCACTGAGCGGTCAACACTTGGCAGCAGGGATTGTCCAGGCCATCTCTCTGTCCCTGCGGATGGACCCAGAGCAAGTGTGCGTGGCTGCCTTATAGAGCAGATCTAGCTGGAATGATTCTGCCTTGTTTCTGAGTGTCAGATGCCAACCCCAAGTTACACAAATGACCTCTCCAGAGAGTTTGGAAAGAAGGACGAAAGCACTTACGGCGTGAGGCAGGCAGGGCTAGAGTCCCCAGGGGGCAGTTAGTAAGACAGTTTGGTTCTGGACAGAACAGACAGAAAGAAAAGAAAAGCAAGTAGGTTGAAAAGTATTTTTTAAAAAAGAACAGTAAAAGTTTAACGTCAAAACACCAGGTGCCTGCTCCCGGGACAGCTATCAGGATCGTGAGCTCCCACAGAAGGGGTATGTGCGTTCTCAGGACCCAGAGCCTCTCCTCCTCCTTGTCCAGAGGGAGGAGGAGCCCTCATGGTGGAACAGCAACAGGCCTCTCCCTTTTGATTTCTACACTTTCCTGAGTTGTTCTTTGGCTTCTAACATTTCAAACACCCTTTGTCACATGGAGAGACAAGTCACAGGCCTCCTGTATTTGAAACAGTGTGGAACAGCCGATTTGTTTTAGTCATGATGATCAAGTGACTGCTGCCCATACTAAAAATTTCTCCCCCCATTTTCCAGTTAAGACACGGGAGAGAAGAACAGAATTACACTTCCAGATTATTCTCTCTTCACACCAGAAGTCCTTCTCAGGCTTTTCTCTGTATTGCTGCATTGGTGCTGTGGCTTCAAGAGAAAAAGAAGAGTAGCCTGTGGGGTGACGGGGGACGTGCTGATGTGCAGGGTCCTGGCCAGGATCCCCACGTTCCCCCGTCACGATGCCCGAGTGAGCACCCAGGGAAGGAGTCCACGACAGGACAGCCAAGCCCACTGGGAAGTCAGAATTACTTCCGGTGATTTGGGAATGAAAACCCAGAACTACCACATAATTTACAGAGTGGTGAGAAGGGCTCTCCAAGGGGCCTGCTACAGTCCATCGATTCAGACAAGGAGTAAATCCACTGGAATCTGGAACAAGCGAAATTCCAACAAAAAACTGAGAAAGAGCCCATGACATTGAAACATGGCCCCTGAAACTGTGCTCACTTCAAAACGGCCAATCATCTCCCATGGCAGCAAACATACCAAGTGAGAAGAAAATCTAAATATTTTGTAGAGAACCAAAGGAGGTGGGCACAGGTTTGTATTGATAAAACCATTTCCACACCTTAGACCTGAACCTTTTTCTTTATATTATTAACTGCTTGGAGCATTTAACTTTTCAAAGCACTTTTTGGTTCATAACAATTGCTATTTAGTCTTTAATACAAATGGACACTCCAGACACAGCCAGTTAATGTTTTGGGACAAAACCCTGATCTCAACAGATGGCTCCAGAGCCCTGAAACACAGGCATTCACACACAGTCCCTCTGCAGCAGTGAGTCACTTACCCGTGGGCCCGCAGAAGACACCGTCCGTCACCCAAGAACACTCAACCACGGCACTTGTTCTTCCCAGAGCACGCACGCCCCTTTATCACACAGACTCAGAACATCTCATCTCAGAACATGCTGTCATACACTGTCAAGGTTAGGTTGAACCACATGGCACTGCCACTTCTGTAGGTCACTGGCAACTTCACATGGTTTAACCTATTTCAGATCTGAACTCTGTATTTTGAGTTAAATACCACTTGGTGGGCTAGACTGGGAACCCGACCATCACGGTCCCCCTGTGGGAAGCGTGGGGCAGGATGTAGAAGTACACCTTCCCCTCTCCTCACTCACAAAGCCCAGGTCATGCGGGTGGGAAAGGAGGGGGCACACTTCTCTTCTCCTCCCCAAACCTTCGCATCTGCTGGGCCGCCCCGCCTTGAGAAATGCTGTGGCTGTCTGGATTCCACTGTGTGGACTCCGTTCACCAGCTACTGGGGGGTCGGGGCTCCCCTCAAGTCTACATGTGCTACTACCCCCGAAGACTGAGGGCCGGGACCATCTTCAGGGCTGTGTGAACTGGGCAGCCAGCATCGTTACTCCTCTCACCCCTGGCACTGCCAATGGGCTTTGTTGTATTTTGTTCATTCGTAAGCGGAAATGGGGACCATTTTTAAAGTGGTGTGGTACAAATACACCACGTATATATGTACATCAGAACAGAGTTCACGGTTGACTGATTTGAGAAGACTGTTAAGAGTTACAACAATAATTACATAATGTGAGGAGGTGATGTGTCAGGGGGATAGTCACATTGTATTAAGGCAGCATTTCAACTGTATATTTGAATGGAAGCCAACACTGGAACCCAGCCCTTGTAGCTCCTCGTGAGAGATGCTGTCAAACCTAGTCTCCAAGTCCTCTCCAGCATACCTCTCCTGTTGTCCCTACACAGTCCTGGAGCATTCACACAGCCCTGACATGACTCTCCCATACTTCACATACATGCACTCCTAGGACACGGATTCATCCAGAAAGATGGCAAATTGTGACCCCCAAGTGTAAAGCCCAGATAAACAGATGAGCATCCCTCCCTTAGACCAGAGAATCTGAATCGCTTATAAGAAATAGCTCAGGGCATGTTTCTGCCTGTCCTCCTATAAACCCAGCATCTGCCCAGCTCACAAGAACCTATATTATGGACCAGAATTCTTGAAATGAAATGACTTAGTACAATCCCAGGTTTAAACTTGCTTTCCCAGCATGTGAATGGAAGAGCTGGTAGGGCGAGGGTGTGGAGTACTCAGCTTTTATTACCTCGATGGACCCTGGTTCGGCTTTGACTGTTTCTCCCATGTGGCTGTCACTGTTAAGACTTGGCAGGCTGTGGGGGGCCTGCCTCCTCTCCTCCTTTAAGGCATGCTCCAATAGCTTCTTGTTGAGGATCCGGGCTACACTCTCAGTAAATGTGTAGCCAGGGGGAGCAGATAAGTCCTGCCTCACAGGCGTGCCCTCTCCCCCTTCCTCCCTACAGGTCTCTGAGCCAACCCCAATAGGGCTGGGCGACTGTCCCCGGGAATTGGGGCTGGTGTCCTGGCCTGGGCCCAGCTCCGTCCGGGGTTCTGCTGAGCGAGACCGACTCCCAGCCCGTGTCCCCTTCTGGAAAGGGTCCTGCACCACTGGGCTGTGGTCAATGATGTTGAAGAGGCTGGAGAGGCCATCGTTGATGGCAGTATGTACAGGGCTCTCCCGCGTGGTGGTGGAGCGGGCCCAGGCTGACTCGCTGCACCCCTTCTGGGCCAGCCCTGGCGAGGTCCTGTTATTTGGCTGGTCAGCTTTGGGGAGGGGCTTCCTCTGCAGCTTGGGAGACCCATACTTGGGGGAGCAGCACGTGCGTTCAAACTTGGCCTGCACCTTCTCGATGGCGGGGGCCACCTGCCTGTTCCTGAGGCCACGGGACGGAGATGACGCAGGTGTGGCACCACCCCCCGCCTTTGGTGTCAGACACTTGTGGGGGCTGCTGGTGATGGCACTGACACGCAGGGCTTCAGTCTGTAGGCCGATGCTGATGGTCTGGACAGTCTGCGTCCCAGCTGTCCGGGACACGTTGGTTTGACAGGCCATGTCCTTGACTGGGGGCTCAGGGGAACTAGAGCAGATGGCATTCCTGACAGAAAAGGCCACCTCCTTCATGTCATCACTCATGTTCTTGGACATCTCCAGACTGTGCAGTGGGGAGGTGAAACCCAGAGGGGTGCAGAGGGTGCTATCGAGGGGGTGCAGCCCTCCCTCTGTGTAGTCTCGGGGGTGCCTGGAGGGGGCACAAGGCCACTTGCTAAGCATGTGCTCTGAGGGGCCCCCCTTAGTATCTCCTGTGCCCGCTCTGGCTTTGCTTGTAGAAAACGGGCCCTCAGCCTCCAGCCGGCCCAAGCCCTCTGCGCCCACCGCCATGATGCTGTCCACCCTGCGGACTGCAGGCGGGCTGTGTAGCACCCGCACCCCTGACGGCTCAGTGCGGACGTGGCTCCGCAGGGGCTGCTTCTGGCAGTGCTCTGGGCTGGTCATGGTGTCCGTGGTCATGGTGACACTCGTGGTGAGGTACCAGGAGGAGTCAGGGAAAGGCTCAGCACTGGCCTCGCTCTCAGCCCGCACCCCGTCGGTCCTGTCTGCCCAGGAGCCTGGGGACCTTGCGTCCCAGCTCTTGCTGTTGAACTCCTCGATGTACTTCAGATCATCAGGGGACAGGGGTGGAGTAATGTCCTCCTTGCTGTTGGCAGCAGGCAGGCCTTTCTCTGGCAGGAAGGGAGAGATGTCCATCAGGCGCTGGAACTCAGACATGGAGGACACGGACACAGCCCTGGGAGAAGCGGAGAGAAGATGTGTCAGCTGCCTGCCAGCCCGGCAGCCCACTGGCCTGCCACCCCGACCCAGCACAGCACATGTGGCCTGCCCACCAGAGCAGTGCCTGTTTCGGGTCAGTCTCTGCCAGAACTATTAGGACACTCTCAAGCTACTTGGTGTTCACTCCTGAGCTGACCCTATGGATGTTTAATGGGCTTTTTATGGCTCTGGAATGGTTCCAGGAGCTTTGTATTGATCAGAAGGTAATGCAACCAACCCTCAACACTGTGGGAACAAATGGAAGGGTGGGCAATTGGGCAGGCACAGCTAAGCTCCTGATCCGCTTTGGATGTTTCCTTTCAGCCCATGGAGCTCCACAGTAAGAAGGGAAACCTGGCTGTGGCCTTGCTCTGCATCTGTGTTCGACTGCCCGGTGCCTTCAGCTCCCAGATTCCCGGGAGCTCCCTGAATTCCGAGCATTATATCAGGTGCCCATGCTACCGACATGAACACACCACAGTCCCAGTCCCAAACTGGCTAGTGGTATTGGGGGTGGGGTAGATACCACAACAAAATAACTGTCGTCTGAAGTTTTTTTCACCCACTAGCTTCATCCTCTATCGACTTGAAGTACTAATAATCTCTAAGGGCCAAGTGGAAGATGTAACGAGGTTGGCAAATACATTTCCAAATGCCATTTCAAACAGAAATTCCATCTGGCCCTGCCCACATCCACCAGCAGGACTCAGCTCTCTTCTGCCATTTCTGTTTCCTCCTTTACAGTCAAGCCTTCCCTTTGTTCTGGCTCCTCCTGGATTTTTGGGCAAAAGGAAGATGCACGCAGACATGTGCACACAACGGAGGGTGAAGACAGGTGAGCTAAAGCAACAGCCAGTTTGGGGTAAGTTCCTGCCTAACAGACATGGATTTGGATGTAGGCTTTTTTCAATGTATTAGCACTTTAATTCAACATATTTCTATTTGGCATGAATTTACTGACTGCCTCCTATAGGTTGGGGCAGGTGCTAAGATAGGAGGTTGCCAAAGTGTCCAGGCAGCTTGCCAGCCCACCCAGGACAAAGAAGTGGTGGCCAGGGAGGAGGCCTAGGGCTGATTCTACCTGCTGGCTCAGGCCCTGGACCCTCTCACCTGGAATCCCTCTGGACTGGGTGGTGGGGAGGTGAGGTGGATGCAGACTCACTGTCTCTGCAACTAGAATACCTTTTGATAGGACATATTAATATCCACCTATCTCCAAACAGAGGCTTGAATACATAGGGCTCTAGACTAGCCCAGGCCCTGCTGAATGGGTCTCTGACGAAGTCCACGGGCCTCTCTACTGTAGGACAGATTAATGATGGTGAGGCCAGAACTGGGGTCTGTGTACCCCAGGGACTGGCCCACAGAATGGGCAAAGCTCTCTGTGGCTTTGCCCTCATCAGGGGGACATGCTGTTATGATCCTTGTCATAGGGTAAAAGACCAGGCTAAAATACCACCATTAGGCTTTCCGCCCTATTATTTACTGAAAGCTAAAGTCAGTGGTATTTTTTTTTTGTTAGAAACAATCTACTAACAGTCTAATGCCTGCTGCATAACAGAAAGCTGGCGGCTATAAGCGGTGCTGAAAATAAATACCGAAGTTGATTTGTGACTAGGTCTTAAGCTTCAGAACACTGGGGGCTGGGAGTGCTCTGCAGAAGCTGCAGTCCTGACCCTCCCCTACTTTCTGGACTCAGCTCACCTAACCCCCACTTCTGCCCACAGAGGAGCTATTCACAGAGTCAAATCACTGGCACCCATGTGGGGACTTTGCCTTTAGGGCTCGGATAGATACCGTGCAACAGAGACCACATAGACAGAGAAAGGGAAGGCATCAACCTTAGCAGCATCCACGAAACAAAACAATAACTACAAAACCCAGGACACATCTGACACAGGTGCAGGTGCGTCAAGATGCAGAGAAGACAGTATGGAGGGAGCACAGAACACTGCTAGAAGCGAGAGGGAAAAGGAATGGGGGTGTGTGTGTACTTTCTTACTTTGAACATTTTGGTACTGTTTAAATTTTACAAGCATGGATTAGTTTTGAACTTAACCGAAACAATTAAGATTAAAGACAATAAAAAGCTACAGTGCGCAGAGATCTGCTGAGCGAGGAAGAAAGTGGACAGATGTAATGATACCTACATGTTGCCTTGTTTATTCTGTGCCAGGAATGGCTTTATGTGGAAAAACAATCTAAATATCTCCTGCTCACAGATGAGAAAACTGAGGCACCAGGCAGTTACGAAACTCGGCCACAGTCACATGGCTAGTGAGAGGCCAAAGTAGGTCTGAACCCAGGCCATTTGGCTCTTGAGCCTGAACTCTCAAGGGCTGCCCTGTACCATCCAAGGAGAGACAAGACAGAGAGTGAAGGACAGAAATGTACCACAGGCGGTTCTAGGTTTTGGGTTAATCTGATAAAGGGGGAAAAAAGGAAGGGGACTGAAATTCATGGATGTGAAGTTCATAGAAAAACCAGAGGTGAGGAGATCTGGAAATACCGAAAGGCCCAGGGGAGGGTCGTCCTGCAGTGGAAATGGTACATGCTCATCTATAAAGAAAAAGACTGTGTGTGTGCAGTGGGGGGAGGGGGGGTGATGGGGGGTATTAAAAGAAATCTCTCTATGTTCCCTCAGCTGTGTATTTTTAATGTTTACATTAAAACAAATTTGCTTAGATGTGTCTTTTCAGAAATGTCCTCTTACACATATGACCTAAAATATATGATCACTAACATCAACAACATCGACTGCTTTATATCTACACTTCAAAGATTATTGCCAGGAAATACTTTAATAAATCCTACCAATAGAGGTTTTAAATGCACAGGATTATGTCTCATACTCTAAGAGGGAGTTTCCCCAGACTTTAAGTTAGAGGACAGGAGGTCCCATGGACATTTCAAACACCTCTTAACACAATCTTTCCTTTATATGTACAATATACAATGTACCTGCAAAGGTTTCACCCTAACACTAGCACACAGACACAGCACACCTCTGGCCTTTTTGTTGTTAACAATAAGAAATACCTATGTATTAAATTAAAAATAATAAAGCAAGTACTTATTCAGAAGTCTTATTTTAAGTCATTTTGAAGACAGTATTAGGACAGGCCACAGTGACAAGCTAAGATTTTAAGACAAGAGGATTTTATTTCAGATGTCTACTATTGTTTTCATCAGTCTTACTTACCTTTGAAGATTTCCCTTGTGATTTTCTTCTTCCTATAAAGAAGACATAAGTTTGTCTGAATCAGTGAATATTGGTTGCCCAGGAGCTTTCACTGTGCTAAGTGACGTATTTTCTCTCCTGTCCTAGGAAAACACCACTGAAAATACCCACAGGGTCAAGTTTGGACTGGGGTGCTACTGTGCCTCAGCCTTAGAAGCAGAGTAATAAAACCCTAACCCACAGTGTGACGAGGCATCGGAGCTTCTGCAGTCCAGGGAGGAACCCACGTGAGTGAGAAAACTGGCGATAAATTGTGTGTAAACTTTGTCATGGAGGAAGCGGTGCTCCCGTGCTTCCTCAAAGGACTTCGCTGACTCTGTGAATTTCAAACCTGGCTTTGTAATGACCTGGATCTATGTCTGTGTGCACGCATGTGTGAGTGTGTGCACATGTGTGAGAGAGAGGGGAGGTGGGAGAAAGGAAGATGAGGACGACAGAGTAAGTTAGGAGGCTGATATCCTTTGGTCTAAGCCTCTCTATAGAATTTGGTTTGATATTCTTAAGCTTGAATACTTTCTTAATTTTAAACATCGCTTTTTGGAATCAGAGACGAAGATACAGTGACTTCTGCTTAAGAAGAATGAGAGCTGCGCTGACAGAGAACATCAACACAGGCTGACCTGAGAAACACCCTCGAGCTGACGTGGTCCGAAAGAAGAAACAAGAGTCCTAGCAAGCCCTTGATAAGGGAGATTTATTTGTTGGCAGGCTAAACAGCCTGGTGTGCTTCCCCCTGTGAGCACGGCCTGCCATGCAGCTCAGAACGGGCTCCAGGCCCCTGCGGAGCGGCACCAGGATAGTCTCCCAACCCTGGGCTGCCTCCAAGCTGCTGTGAAATTGGACCACGTGAGACCACCAACAAACAGATCAAACAGGGTGGCATGTTGGTGATGTCACATCGACTTGGCTTATCTATTGCTAAGAAGAGGGCACCTGACCTCGCTGACATGTGACTGAGTATAATTTCCCCACATTTCAGCAATACTATTGATGTGAACTCTCCTCAGTCTAATAAGTGCTTAAATGTCAGGAACAGCAATGGTTACATGGACTCACAGGTAGTGGTTCTAAAATCAATTTTTAAAACCCAGTTTTAAAAAGGGCTTACCCAGACCTTAGCTTGTCTACCTGCTCATTGACTTTACGTAAGTTATCTAAGTGCTGGGTCGTTTTCCCTTTGTGCAGAGTAAGGTGGTTAGGCATGCCATCATGTAGTGACATTCAACGTTTCCAAACGTCAGGTATTTACTTTAAAACAGATTTTATTTGTTGTTTTTAGTAAGTTTTCCAGAATCAGAAGACTGTGCTATGAATTTAAGTTAAGATGAAAATCTACAACTTCCTCCCGGGTGTTTCATTGGATATGATATTTGTGAGGCCTTTTTGTTTACACACGACATTTCCAAACCTGAGACAAAGTGGCAAAGTAAAGCTGACCACAGCACAAGCTAGGAGTTCGGGGTCAGGGCCACCAAACCAAGCAAAGCTCTTGGCGCTGTGAAGCCTTCCTTTTTACTTAGGCCCTGGAGCCTGCCTGCCACGTGGCAGGGTTTCCCGACAACCCCTGGGTCTTGCCGTGGTTAACCGGATCCCGAAACCCAGGCCAACCTCAGGGAGGCAGTTCCTGAACTCCCTCTGGGACCCGTGGGCTGGAGGCTCCTCTGGCTCTTCCTCCAAAGACAGGGCATCCAAGTAGAGGTTCTCCCGGGCTGAACACCTGTCCGACTCCTTCAGCTTGGAGAGCGGCCGGTCTTCAAAAGGGGCGGAGTCCGAGTCGGAGCAGGGCCACATCCCCATGGGTCGAGGCACACGGGGGCTTCCTGGGGGCGCAAAGGGGTGGCTGCTGCCTTCTTTTTGATCACAGAGGAAATTTCCACCTCTCTGGGGACTGTTTTCTTTCTGCAACTTGAGGGTTTAAAAATCAAAACAAGTAGTCTCACTTTTCTGTCCGTCACTCTCCTAAGACCATATAGTCTCTCTGCAATTTGGAATTACAGATGGGTCCCTCTGCAAATCCACAGCTCACACCTCAAAGACCATGAGATGTAAATATTATTTAAGTTCTGACCTTGATTTCAAAATGTTAACCCAACATTACAAATGCTGTAAAAAAAAAGTCACACTTTCATTCGGACTGAAAATCTGCATTAACCACATACAGGCCAACTCCTCCTGACAAGAATCTACGTTACTGTATACAACTTCGAGCACTGTGCTCACAGGAAACATAAATTTATTTCTTAAGAAAATCTAACATTAAACAACATACTTAGAACCTTTTTTTTTTGGTAATTACCTTCCAAATTTAAGGTATACTCAGTGGAAAACCATCAATGACAGCAAACTTCTGAGAGTGAATTTTGGTTTTCTTAACTAGCAGAGTTTTCTAGTAACGGTATTATTTCCAAATCATGTGGAAAGTGTCTTTTATGTAACCCAAATGACCAAACTGTTAGAACCACTGGGTGCCAGAAACAACTTATACTTTGCTTAAGAAAATTAAAACTTAGCTTAGGTAGTTCAGACCTGGAATGATTGACAACAAACACAAGACACACACTTTTGAGTCATGCTTTTTTCTGTCTGACTTGGGAAGCTCCAGGAGCACTTGCAGGGAGAACACAGGACCACTTGGAGTTCGGAAGACAAGAGCTAGAAGGAACCACTGCTGTGGCTTGCAGGCCTGCCCTCAGGTATAATAAGGTCCCCCAACTCTTCTCAGCTCAGTCTCCTCATCTCTCAGTAGGGATAGCACCCTGCCCTCCCAGGTCGAGAAGGGGCTCCAGGGGCCCAGCCCCTGGTGAAGCACACTGCTTGCCTGTGAAACCACTACTGACCTTCCTCGGGCCTGCCCGCTGGGGCTGGGGTGCACTGACAACCACGTTGCCTGTTTACAGTGCGGGGATCTTATGGAGGACAGTCAGGCAGGGTGTCAATGTGAAATCACCAGGAGAGTCGGGAAATACACCGAGAGAAGGTGCTCCGGCTCCTCTCCTCAGAGAGGCCCTAGCAGAAGTCCTGATGGGTGGCTTCCCCTCTACCCTCCTGAGCTTCCTTCACTGCCTCCCCGTTGAAACACGCACAGAAAGCACAGCTGAGACCCTAGGACACCTCCACCTGCACAGCCTTCACGGGGTCTGTACTGAACGACAGACTCAGCACTTCCCAAGGTGGCTGCTCTTTTGCATAAGTAAATTACCTGAACAACTAAAATGACACTTGGATTTGTCCTGACGGGGTGGCAGGGGTTGGATTTTCAGTCCTCAAGTCCTGGGACAGTACCAGGGAGCCCTAAAACTCCCTTAGAAGCATATTAACTTATTTTAAAAAGTATCTTTCCTAAGCTACACTACTGGGCCCCAATTTCAGCCTTCGTTCACAAATTGGCCATAAGTGTAGCCTGCGTATCACCAAAGGACTTGCTTATTTTTAGTAGTTTCTGAGGTGGTAGAACCAAAGCCTCAGAGTATTACCTTCGTTTTACCAGGCAGAGGAAGACTGAAGCAGCCAGAGCTTCCG
>PVKM010009354.1:0-20635 GCA_004027735.1 Carollia perspicillata | reverse complement strand
TGCACAGCCTTCACGGGGTCTGTACTGAAAGACAGACTCAGCACTTCCCAAGGTGGCTGCTCTTTTGCATAAGTAAATTACCTGAACAACTAAAATGACACTTGGATTTGTCCTGACGGGGTGGCAAGGGATGGATTTTCAGTCCTCAAGTCCTGGGACAGTACCAGGGAGCCCTAAAACTCCCTTAGAAGCATATTAACTTATTTAAAAAAGTATCTTTCCTGAGCTACACTACTGGGCCCCAATTTCAGCCTTCATTCACAAATTGGCCATAAGTGTAGCCTGCGTATCACCAAAGGACTTGCTTATTTTTAGTAGTTTCTGAGGTGGTAGAACCAAAGCCTCAGAGTATTACCTTCGTTTTACCAGGCAGAGGAAGACTGAAGCAGCCAGAGCTTCCGCGCCAGAGCCTGAGGCAGCATCACAGTTGCATTCGGGAAGAAACACACCCCTCTGGGGTGTCAGCTCCACTGCCTCTGCCCTCTACTCCTCCCTCCCCATGACAGTTCTTCCCAGCTCTCTTAAAGATGCTAAATGCTTCTTCAATTAAAAAAATTAAAAGGAACGCTTTCTATTATGGTTATCTTATGCGTGTCAGCGCAATTCAGTTTCAACACATGATCATCTCCAAGCTATTTGGGCAAGAAATTAAAATGCAAGAATCACAACTGAAACTGTAAATGTGCACTGAGGGTGTGTGTGAAGAGGGGGAAGACTGACTAGAGAGGAGAGCTATGAGCAAGCAGCTCTAACTCAGTAAAGTGGAATTTCAAAAATAAACCCGCAGCCAGGAGCAACAAGCACTAAAGCTGGTGTTAGGTTTCCTAAAAATGAACTGGAAGGGTTTGAGCTGGAGGTATCTGCTGCTAAGATGTCTCTGGGGTGTTGTAATAGAATAATGGGTCCTTAAAAGGCTCCAGTTTCCTAGGAGAACCATTTCAGACCAGGCACCAGCAAATACTGTACTTAGAACCCTGCAGTAGAACAACTTGTAATGCAAATAGAAAATTTAAAAGATTTGCATTTCAAATGATACAGGAAACAATAAGCCATAAAGAATGTCACCTCATCTCAACTGGTTAAAAGAAAAAAAAAAATCACTTTGTGAGTGGCTTTTGAAAAAAGAGCCTTTCTGCCCTGGCTGGCGTGGCTCATGGATTGAGTGCCTGTTCGATTCCCAGTCAGGGGCACACGCCTGGGTTGCAAGGCATGCGAGATACAGCCAACTGATGTTTCTCTCTCGTAACAATGTTTCTCTCCCTCTTTCTCCCTCCTTCCCCCTCTCTGAAAATAAAATAAATCTTTAAAAAAATAATAAAATAAAACAAGGTCCTTTCGTGTTGAAGGGACACCTGATCTAAGAAGCATTTTGACTCCATAAAAGTTAACAGTCACACAGTCACGTTTGGATTGAGACAGGAGATGCTGATAAGACAGATCTGTGTTATATGACCTTAACCACACTCCCACAGTCGTCCATCATGTAAAAATGTCTCTCTTATGTGGCACAGAACTTACGTAGGAATTCAATGACACCAGGCAAGTATGAAACATGTGTTCTTAAAGTGGAAAATGGATTTAGTGTTACTTCTTTTAACATCTACATTAGGTTATCCTAGTCAAGGTTATATGGCTCTCCAAGTAGTCAAATATCAAGAGGATACACTATGAAGAATGTTCATTCTTGTTTATCTGTCAATAAAAGTTACATGAGTGAGCAATCCAGTTACTGACAAACTAAATCGATACACACACACACAGTTCATCCAGTTGCCTCTTTTACAGGGAATGCCTATAACTGCTGTACCTAATTTTCAGGATTGGGCACCAAGATTTATAAAATCTCTTTTTAAAATCTTCAATATTTTGGGGAAAAGGCCAGATTTATTTTTGAGAGCCACAACTGCATATCTGAAGTATCATTTACTGGCGACAAACCCTCTTCTAAATAGAGCAGTGAAGTCACTGTAGGAAGTCTGTGGGATCCACCACACACACAGACTCCAGAAACAGATGAGTGTCTTGAACCCACCAAGCTCAAGGATGTCAGCCTTGAGGACTGATGTTCTGGGCTCTCAGTGCTAGAACTGTGGCAGTACTGGCAACCTGGACATAGGGGTCAGCTCCTGCCCCTTTTCTCTTTCTAAAATAGATTTTTAATATGAGACGAATACTCATCCCTTGGTCATTAACTATTTGAAAGCTATCAATTTTTCCTTTAGTAGAAATTCCTCATTCCCAAAAGTAAAATAAAACCCTAAAAGACTTGCTTAACTTATATCCAAGGTGTGACTTCCAAAATGAAGCTACAGAAGACCAACAAGCCTATGGCAAACAGGCAAAGGGGACCCAGAAAAGCAGGGATCCTGATGGCCTTGCTGGGGTACATACAGGAGGGACAGACAAAGTGAGAGACCCTGGAGGGCAGACCAAGAGGGAACTTCCCGGGTAACAAGGCGCCCAGGGTTAGTGAAACTACTGATTGGCTATAGCTGGCTACAGTAAATCTGTGACCTTTCTTAGGAACACATGCCACTTTGCTCCTACCATTTCCACTGATCCCTTCAATAGAGCACAAGCACAAGGGGACTTAATACAGAAGATTCTCCTCAAGTGCTGGCATTTCTAGGTTGAACAGGAAGTGGCCAACTTTCCTTAGATAGAATTTGGGGACGTTTGAAATGAGCCATATCAAATATCAATAAGGTGACTCAGTTGTGTGAGTAATCCAACCTAGGAGGAACTTCAGCTCCTTCCTATCTGTAGTGCACTTCCTTCTTCTCAAGATTTTCTGAGCTAAAGGCTCCAGTTCTTTCTCACTTCGTCTTCCCTCCCTCACTGCTACCGTACGCAGAAATTAACCTTTGTCGCTGTACCTGTACAACACAGCACCGTATGTCTAGGGATGACTGGGTGCATTTTTTAAAGGCTCCCACATAAATGCAGGCAGTCTGCATGTTTGTAATAAAGAATGAGGTTATTTTTCCTGAACTCAGTTTCTTGTTGATTTAATACATTTCCTTGAGGCCTCATGAATTTGTAAGTGTGACAAGCTGAAATAAGATGTATGCCATGTAAAAATCTGGCCAGGGAGGAATTCCAAACCTCATCAGTTTAACATAAAAATGTAACCTGTGCATCACTCAGGCAAAGCCACAACTACGCAAGCTGTCCTAAGGCCGATTTGACACAAAGAATGATGATCTGGGTGGCAGAAAAACAACTCCCCCTCTCCTCCTTAATTAATCTGAGTTTCTGAATCATTTGTTTAGCTGAAGGTGATGAGCTACCAGCTACCTCCCCTGACTGTGGTCTTGTCTAATTACAGCTCAGTAATATGCACAGCAGGTGCAAACAGTCTGACTTCCAATTTAACCCAGCAATTTCTTTACTAATGGACAATAATTCCATTCAGGTTAGAGTAGTCACAGTGACCACATCCTTAGTGGGAAACTTAAAAAGTTAATTTGCTTGTTTGCAGAAATCACTTTATAAGACCTGAAATGACCTCATCTTTCAAGTTTGGAGTTTACATTCCTCTAAAAAGTTACCTCCCAGAACATACACACATCACACATATACATACACAGGGAATTTACATACAAACTTTGCAAAGAATAGATTTGTGTAATGGAAGAGCTGAGCCCAGGTCTCCAATACTAACAGTTCTATTTTTTTCTTTTCTTTCTCTTCCTCTGGAAGCCCACACGACATCTTGGAGTAGTGAGGACCTCTAAGCAATCTGACTGTTTTTCCTTCTACATGCTCTGATTTCCGAGTGAACTTAGCTGTCCCCACTCTCTTCTCCGGTGTCTGGGTGCTTCCTTACCTGTTCTATTTTCCACAAGAGCTCTTTCTTTTGCCGCTCCCACTCCTGTCGATCTCTGTCCAGGCGGTCGAGAAGTTCCACCTTCTCCCGGCTCCAGTTCTTCTCACTGTGATGGATCTGCCAGCGCAGATCCATGACCAGGCCATGACTGTCAGCAAGCAGCTTCTGGTGTATCTCCCTCTCTTTCTTGAACGCCCCTTTGCTGTCAGTGGTGGAGTCCAGTTCTCCCAAGTTTTTCTCAGTTTTCTCTTCCAGCTGTCAAGGAGAAAAAACTTAGGAACTTTGTCCCTATCAAGTCTCACATCAGCAAGAGAAGAAAATGCCAGAATGTTAATGTACTATCCCTGGAAACATGTTTAAACCAAGATCTGACCAATCCCACGGCAGACTCCATTTTCATTTTTATTATTTTATTTTTTAAAAATATTTAATTTGTTTATTTTTAGAAAGAAGGGAAGGGAAAGGGAAAGAGAGGGAGAGAAACATCACTGTGGGAAAGCAACATCAATCGGTTGCCTCTTGTATGTCCCCAACTGGGGCCCTGGCCCACAACCCAGGCATGTGCTCTGACTTAAATCAGTGACCCTTCAGTTCACAGGCTGCCACTCAATCCACTGAGTCATACCAGCCACAGCACCATTTTCACTTTTAAAGTTCTAATTATGAACACTTGACAGAGTCATACAGAGTCATGATTCTGACAGAGTCAGAATGTCAAGGTTCTCATAGTTTGCCTCTCAGCTCTACTTCCCTACTGAATCATCACCACCATCTCTTACATGTCCTTCTTACATGTCCTTACATGTCCTTCTTACCTGTCTCCTTTAGGACAGGTAAGTGTCTATCTTATATTCTTAGCCCCAACATGGAACCTAGTGATGGGTCAGTGATAGAACCTAGGCATCTACAATATATATTTGTTAAACATCCAGGAGGTTAAGTATCAAAAACAAACAAACAAACAAACAAGACTCCAATCTAGAAATATCATATTCAAACTTCTGAAAACCAAAGAGGAAGCCTTACAGGCAGAGAAAAAAGACACATACAAAGATACAGAGGCACACAAATATGAATGACAACAGACCTCTACTCAGAAATTATGTAAGTCAGATGACAATGGAGTAATATCTCTAAAATGCTGAAGGGAGTAAATGGCAACCTTAATAAAATTACATACTCAGCAAAAATATCTTTCAGAAATAAAGGAAAAAACATTTTTCAATAGATAAAAATTGAGAAATGAAATCATTGCCAGCAGACCTGCACTTCAGAAGTGAGAGAGAAACTATTCAGGCAGAAGGAACGTGGTATCAACAGACACTCTTTTAAACACACACGAAATGAAATACACTGAAAAGGACATAAATAAATAAAATGTAAAACTCATTTGTCTCTATTTTTAATTGCTTTAGAAAATCACTGAGTATACAAAGCAAAAATAGTTGCAAAGTACTGTGTATTTATAGGACATGTAGAAGTATACGGTATGACAGCAATAGCAGAGGACAGACAGAAGGAACTGGATGTGTACTGTTGTTGAAGAACATAAGAAATTTTAGTTAAAGATTACTGTACATACAGATGTATCCTTTTCCTATTCTAGCTCAGCAGATCCCATGGACCCATGTTAATCCATTCAATCCTACTGGTTTCCAATCCATTCTCTACCTTGAATCCAAAATAACTTTTTTAAAAGCAAACCAAAATGCTCTAATGCCATGATAAAAATCAGAATTATTGTTTCAATTTTTGGAACATTCTTTTGTCTCGGTAGGTGCAGCCCCACAGACATGGCACGATCCCTTCTTCGTGATGTTCCTTTTCTGTCTGAAATATCCTTTCCCTCCTTTCCATGTACCCACTCCTATTGATCTTCTGAGATTCATTCTAAGCAGGACTTTCATAAACAATCCTCCCTAAATCCTCAAGCTGAGATTTGTGCCCTGAATGCCTCCACTTGCCGACAGCACTGTGGACAGGCCTGGCAGGGTACTTCTCACACTATTATGAATTATAGGACTTGTCTGGGTCTCCCACAGAACTGCAAACCTGGTCAAGAAATGTCTTATTTTTTGCTGGATCCTTGGCATTTAGAATAAGGTCTGACTTAGGAGTCAATTGAAAGAGTCACGGATTTGGCAAGTAACTGAACAAGGCCTTCACTGAGAGAAAATATTTAACTGTTGGTAGAACTCATCTGTTTTGCTTTTAAAGTGGAAGAAAGTGAAGATGGGACTATTATAAATGAACCAGCATCCACCCACACTCCTTGCTTCCTGGGCTGAAAATGTTTAAGAAACTTCTTAAATGATTTGGGCAGAAGATGAATCTTATCTATAACCACCAGCCTTCTAGGCTTCAAGTCCTAGCATGGCTTCATGGTGTTTAATGACTCTCCCTGAGGCTTTATTTATAGGAAACATGTAGGTGGATGCTAGGTTTCTCTAAAACAAAGATGAAGTGTTTTGAAACTGGATGGCATCAAAGATTTTGCCTCCTTTCGTTAGCTACGCTTAAGGTCTTTGAAAATATTTAGTTTTTTTCTCCCATAACCATATTTTTAAATTGGTTTGAAGGCAGCTCATCAGAAAGTGTTTTTACTCATTTCTCCTCTGCTGCTGACTGTTCAGGCTGTATCGTAACATAAACAGAGAATCTAGAAAGAGTCTGCTGCCAGGCAGTAGGCAGGACTAGTAACTGGGTCACTGGCTTTGTCATCTGACTAGCCTGGCCTGGCACTTTGGTTTTTCTGTGCTTTGCAGCTTCCTCTGCAAAGACTCTGTCTCTGCTCTTCCCAGAGCCATGAGCCTGACACCACTGTTTACCTGAGCCAGGTGCAATGAAGGTGAACATGTACATACCAGGAGAGCTGTTTTCCTTGGCCATGACAACTTCTTTCATCTTTTATTAAGACCATTTGGAAGAGTTCTCCTTTCTGGGCAGCTTTTTTTTCCCCATGCAGGACTGAGCCAACTGACATAAAATTTTAATTACTTTATGGTTTGTCTCAAAAGAGGGCCTAGAAAATAGATTATCAAAGATGCAGAGACTTTCCCTCCCTCATCACAATCAAGTGGCTGGAAGAAACCTGGAGAAACAAGCTGAGTAGGCGGACACTGTGCAAGAAGTGACAGCACTTTTAAGGTTTCCAGGGAGAAAATGTTTCCGAAAATGTAGAAAAGAATGTTTCTGACCAAGTCTGATCTTAACCACCATGCCAGGGTCTAAAATCTCCCAGCAGGCTCTGCTCTCTTTGGAGCATGAAGGCAGGAACCCACTCCCCTCTCCACTTGAGCACTCAAGGCTCTGTGACCCGAGACCAGCCACTTCTACTGGGCCTCTGCGTCCTCTGGGGTGAACGGGACATCGAAACTGATTAGATTTCTGGGTCATGTTGTGGAAGGCCTACCGCTCTTTCCAGTGTTTGGAGAAATCTAAAGGAACACGTGTATTTACCTTTCTCAGAGATAACTAAACTACAATCTGCGTTTGCTTCCGTCAGCACGTTCTGATCACCACCTCACGCTGTAGTCCTTCGATGGGGCTAAACAACCCTGCTCGATGTGGAACGGGAAAAGTAATGCTACTTTTAAAATGCTGACCATGTTTAATATTCAGGAGAAGAAATATGAGGGGAATAAAGGTGCTTTGGAAAGGCTGGGAACTTTCAGAAGAGACAGCAGGCAGCTGCTCCCGGTTTTCTCCTCAGAGCCTCTTCATCTCAGAGGAGAGTCACTGTGGATCTGAGCAACTCTGCCTCCTCTCCACCTGTCCTGGGGGAGACAGGCTGGGGGGGTCAGGTACCTGTTCCAGGCGGCACTTGAGCACGGCCCACTCCACGTCCCAGGCAGCCTTGTCGCTGGCGTACTGCTGCTGCAGCCGCAGCCGGGCGTGCTCGTCTTCCCGCAGCTCCGAGCGCAAGTCCTCCAGCAAGGTCTTCAGCGCGCTGAACAGCCGCTGGTTTTCCACCACCTGTGGGAACACGGGCGTAGGCTCTGCCACTGCGGGTAAGGGTATTCTTCAGGTCAGAAGAGAAAAGCCTGGCAATGAAGGTGGTGCTAGGCTGTTCCTAAGATGCCACTGGCAATGGGCGCAGAGCCAGGAGGTAGCACTGCCTGCCACCAGGCCCCTGGGGCAGGGACTGCTAAGGGTTTGTTGGAATGGGAGGGAGGCCAGGACTTGGGCTGGTACTAGGGGAACCTGAAGCAGAAGAGAAGAAGGTGCAGGAGGCCACAGGGAGCCCTGGAGGCCAGGGCTGCCAAGACAACATCCTGTGTGACTTCAGATGCCCAAAGTTCTGGCTAGGGATGCAAATATAACAAAATACAAACCCACACCTGTGCGTGCGGTCATTTGAATGCTGCTGTTGCAACAGAGGGAATGCATACAGGCCTTGTTTTTCTTGGGAACATAGGCTGGCCATCCTGACTTGTAATTACTCAAAGGTCATATATATGACAACTATAGCCATGGGGGCAGGGCAATTTTTAAGGTTTAATTAATGAAAGCCAAAAGAAAATGCTTACCTGTTTATAAAGGCTTCCCCATGGCCTTCTGAGATGGAATCACTGCTCCTCCCTTCTGCTTCACTAACCGCACAAATAACCACTGTGCATGTTTATCTTGCCCCTCCCCCACAGCACGTGCCCCAGGAGAGACAAGGCCTGACCTATCCCAACATTTCCAGGTTCTGCATGATGCCAGGCTTGTGTGGAGTGTACAAAGAGGTCTAATAAATGAAAATGGGTTTTTATTACTAATCTACTCATACCCAACTTAAAAGATTTTATATTTTCTACAACCTGTCCCGCCCCTTGAAGGCACATTTCAAAACCATGACTGCTCTCTCAGTACATTTCAGCATGGGCATTTTATGGGCACCTGGACAGTAATAGCCCCATGAGCCCATCTCTTTCAATCGGACAGAAGACACAAGGAGGTGCACCATGAGGTCTTGGGGTAATCTTGTTTGCATATTTGTAAGACAAGAGGAATAAAAGCTATCTTGGTCCCTCTGGATGCAGAGGGTCTCTACCACAGAAGAGCAAGCCCCTTACTCTCAGGTGGAATCCCCATACCTGGAAAATCAAGGTGAGCAGCGCCTTTCTGCCCCCTAGCTTGGGATCTACACACACATCACTTCCCCTCCGTCACGTGGAGAGTCAGCTGAACCATCACTAGATGGTTAAAACCATCTAGTTAACCCACTGAACACACACATGCACGCTCACAAAGATGGTCAACACATCTGGGAGAAGATTAAGATATGTTTGGATTTAAATAAAGTTGAATTAGAAAAGAGCAATTCTTTAACATGAACAGATTACTGAAAACTTCACAGCTGCCCCCACAATGGATATGAGTAGTTCTAATATCAGATACAGCAGACTTTTGATTGAGCAGAAAGGCCTACCTGTTAGCCATTTTAGTTATTGCTCGTTGGTTTTTCTCACCTTGAACACCAATTTTTACTTTAATAGCTGTGAGGTGAAAAGCTTATTAAAAGTACAATTCAGTTAACATTTGCAAAGCTCAGAAGACAGAGAATCTTCTAGGAACCCTACATTCTTTCCAACCACCTGAATATAAATAAATTACCTCTATAGTCAAAGAGATGCTTTTGAAATGTGTGAAATTACAGTAAATAAAAAGTTTCTATAAACTCTACACCAAAAGTATTTAAAAGTTATTTAAGTGCTGGTGAGTGAGGTGTTACAACAGTCTTTTCAGAAATATACATCATTCTAAGTATAGAATTTGCTGAAAATTATGTATATTTTATGGTAGATTTCTTTGGTATTTTCATCTTTGAATTTTAGAGTTTAAATATATTATTATGTTTTAAGTCAAAGCATTTTGAGCATAAAATAATAATAATTTTGATTCAGTCTTTGGAGTAGTCATCTAGTTTTCACTGAAGAAGAAGCAAAAACCCATATAATAAGTTCTTATGTGTAATACATAGCTCCCTATGCACCCCAAGTCACACCTGTGGTCAGCCTGTGGGCTTCTTAATCCTGCCCCAAGGGGCTCTAACATTAGGACCAGCACTTTGTGCTTCTTGAAAGCAGAGGTTCATGTGATACTCCTTTTGCAGATTGAAAATTTGGAAGTACATACTCTGGAAGTAACTACTTTTTGGCATTAGCAGGTATCAGATTAAAGAAATTAAGCCTTAATGTTTTCATGTACATTTGGGTCAAAGTAATCAACATAATGTTCTATTCTATCAGTATATTAATCATCATGAAATGAGCTCAAAATTACTTTGGGGTGAAGGTGGCCAAGACAGCAAGAGAGTTCAGAGAACCCATGCCATCGATACTTGTCACACTATAATCACCCAGGAGCAGCATGTGGCATGGCAAGATGCCACACTAGCTCTCTGCATGGGTGCACGGCAGCAGCACCTGATGCCTGGGGAAGATTTCTGAAGGCCCCAAACGAGCCATTGCTGGACACGACCCTTCTGAAACCCCCAGTAATAACAACTCATATTGTTTCCAATGAGCCAGGGGGTACACTAAATCACTCATCTACATGACCTTGCGTTTCACATCAGTCCTGGGGTATACTGCTATGTTCTCTGTGTTACAGAGGAGGAACCACAGTGTGCAGAGATTGCTGAGGTCTTGCTGCTAGGAAGTGCAGGGCCCAGACTGCAATCCAGGTCTGTCCCTTCCAAGGCTGAACAATCCAGGCCAGGATATTTGAATTCTGACATCATACCCTGCCTAGGCGGCGGCTACTACTACTACTACTACTACTACTATTATTATTAATATTATTATTATTATTATTTTAACTTGGCCTTAGAGAAGCCATCTAATTTCTGTGAAATGAATTTCCATCCCTATATCAAGGGAAATAATAATACTGAGCCACCCTGAAAAAATACCTAAAAGTTACTTCTCTCCCTTTTCCTCCAGTGGTGGCCCTTACTGGGCTATGTTTCGGGTAAAAAGATTACCCAAATCAAGTCAAGAATGGAACTGACTTGGTCCACTTAAAGGGATTTAGGTGAGTCTTCTTGGATACATAATTTCTGAATCTTCTGTGTCAGGGGCCCAGCCACACAACCCTTTAATTTATGGTCTGCTAGATGTAGGTCCATCTCAATGAAAAAGACGAACTTTTCAATCTCTTCAACATTAGCTGGCTGGTTTCCTCACAAAGAAGCAGGACAGAACGACTCTACTATTCTTCTCTCCAGTCTGAGGGCATGTCAGTCCTTCCCAGCTCACCTCTCTTGGGTGAGGCTTAAAATAATCCCAAAATTGTGCTATAAAATATTAAACTTTACAACAGGTTCAGGGTTGGGTTTCAGCCAAAAGGACTGTGATCCAAGTATACAATAAATATTAACAGAAAGTGGAAAGGAGGTTTATAGAAAAGGCAACATACCAAGCTATTTGTGATACAATGCCAGCAATTTTACAAAATCATTCTGGCCTAAGATTTCTAAAACCTGTGTATCACAATTCTGTGAAAGAGCTGAATTTACCATCAACTACTTTGCTTGCATCAGAGTCATTAACTTTGGAAATGGCTTGAAGCCATTTCCTGTTTACCTGCTGCTATAGGCTGACCCTAAATCCAGTCACAAAATAGAGGTGATGGCCTCCACTTCCGCTCCATTTAGGCTGTTAGACACAGGCAGGGAGTTCTGGAACGCGCTGGTAGCTGCTCCCGGCCTCCAACACGCAAGGCATAGCTCCCATCTGATACATATAAAGAGGGGGAGCTCCCACAGCATTTTTCAGCGGGAGTCCCAAGACAAGTCCTTTTCTGAGATTAGCCAAGAAGGATACATTTACACATCCAGCAACATTTAAATGAACATGCCATTTATCATTCTTACCTTGTTACAGTCAGATTAATTTTAAGATTCTTTTCTAAAACCACTATCCCCCCATAGGTAAAAGACAACTCATTGAAGACTAGCCATGAAAATAAGACCACTGATGGAGGTTTACAGAGATGACAGACTCATTTGTGCACAGAAATCATTTTTCCTCTGGCTGAGAATATACCAGCTGATCCAGGCCACAAGGGCTCTGCACTTGCAGGCCACCATGACTTTCTCTGAGAGCTTCCCAATGTGGGTCTATGAAAGAACCAACGGGTATATATTGAATAAATTATAAACCCAGAAATACCAGCCAAAGGCTTCAAAGAAATCAGGGCAAGTCTGATGAAAACCAAGGGGCCAGATAGGAAGAAATCACTTATCGGCAAGATTCAGAGTTTGTTATGCACTTGAAAGTTATGCCATAAGCTGCCCACCATGGGACTGGGGTGGGGAGTCCTTTCCTTAAATCCCCTTTAGCACTTGTGACTTTTCATCTCCAGCAGGTGCTATTGCCACAGTAACAGAAACAAACAAAAATACACAGCAAAGTTTCAAAATCATAAGCTCTGGTCTGGTTCATTTTATATAGTTGCATGTCTCCCAGGTGAGGATATAAAGTTGCAAAGTCTGAAGAATAAACCACAGTATAACATACAAATTTGCAATGTAAAAGCTACTAAGGCTCAAGAGGAAAGTTTTCTTATGAATCTCCTCCACCCACTCCTCCCCCCAAAAAACCCAAAAAGGAAAATGTCAGGGCATCATATTCAGGCTCTGTCTGGGAGAGGTGCTCCTCTGTAAGTTTCTGCACGGGGGCAAAGCAGAAAGGTGGGCAGTCAGAAAGTGGCTGCTGGGCACCCAGGTGAGTCCAAGTCTAAGAGGTCCAGGGAGCCGAGGGCATCTGGGCTACAGGAGAAAGGCTGATTTTACTTGGTGTAGCCCTGAAGGCCTAAGCTTCAGATGGCTGGATCCACAACAAAGGCCCAGGGGAGCAGAACCTACTCAGTCTCAATGTTGGATCCTGAGCGAGACTCTGCAGTAACCGGGCCCAGCTGAAGACTACCATGAAACAAAATTTCTGTAGATCTTGCTCTGAATTTTAAGTTAGATTCTTTATATTTATGCTTAGATGCTTTAATGAATATTATATCACATCTCTGAATGAAAAAGTAATTTCTCTTAAAAAAATTAATCCAATTCTAGGAAGACTAGCTGTTAGAACCACAGGGTCATAATTTTGGCACTATCAATCACCTCATTTGTTTTTTGTTTTTTGTTTTTTAACTTGATTTCAGGAATTATAAATGCATATGAAATGCATACACAGACTTAGCAGTGCTGGTCTCAAAAGCTTAACATAGTGACAAGTGGCAAGCATCTTGGAGCTCAATGAGAACCATGTAACATGCCCTTGCATATTTCCAGCCTCTGCTCTTCCAAGAGGCAAACTGAAAGTGCTTCCTGTTCTCAAGGACAATCGGGTCATTGCTGCTAGATAGTATAACTAAAGATCAGTCCACAGGGAGCATTCACAGAGCCAAACATTTTCTAACCAGATGATTTCCACGAACTATTTCCAAGGTTGACTCAATAAATTAAATTTTTTTTATCTCATTGGACATGATAAATGTTACCATTTACTGTATTAAGCTGTGAGAATGTTCAATATGACACAACGCAAAGTTCAAGGCCTGGGAAATTTTGTTACTTGTGAGTTTATCCTTGGGAAAGAAGTCAGGCCTCGTTTCTCATTCTGTTTATCACCTTGGGAGGGTCTCGGAGTTTCTAAAAGGATGTAGCTCTGTTCAGCAGCTCTGTAAGACACCCAGGCTACCTAGCTAATTAATCGGTACTCAGGCCACTAACGGGCAGGCAAGCCTTCTGACTGAGAATGTTCAGTCTCAGGGAGCCAGCTGTCGCTTACAGTAGAGCTCACTAATCTTCTGTCCTTGGACGGATGGCATTGTGCACTTAATTACTATGGAGAGATGGGTCCATTAAAGGCAGAACTAATTCTGCCCGTCTGGCCTCTGCCCTGTGAGCCCATTCACGCGCCTCTGCCGCACACTGTGCAAAGTGAAGCCTCACGGACCCATCTCCACTTTCAGGGAAGATCTAATAAATTAGCATTGGAAGAGGAGGGAAACGCAGATGATATTAAAATACACTGAATGTGAGGTTCCAGCTGAGTGACTCTACATTATTTTCCACCCCACGGGTAAAATAATCCATGACTATGGTTTAGAAAACCAGATGTATTACATTTTTTGCCTTTTCCAAAGCATTTGGATACTTGTGTGAGAAACACCCAACACATGATCTTAGCGCAGCCGGTTTCTGACTAAGTAGAAATCAAGGAATACTATTTGAGTTAATTACAGATACTTTACAGTACTGATTGCCAACGTCTCTCTTAAAAAAATAAATACTAAAACTGGAATAGCCACAGGGCTGTGCTGTAGGGAAGAGAGACAAACTTGTAAACCCTGGGGCAAGGTTCTCTCTACCAGCGGCCACTGCTGGGTGGGGATGGTGTGGGGGAGCCGTCACCATGACGTCCGATCCGGAGGCAGTGCCTTCAATCGAGGACTTGGGGATAAGAAGTAAGAAACGTACATTACACTCAGTCATTGGACAGGACAGCAGTGAGATTCACTTAAAGAGAAAATGATGGCACATCTCAGGAAAATCGAAGAATCATACTGTCAAAGACAGGGAGTTACAATGAATTTACTCAGGGTTCTTTTTGAAGGTCCCTGAGAATTGCTGATAATCGCATTCCAAAAAAATGGAATGGAGAAAGTAGATGTGACTGAAGTTTATCGGGAACAAACAGTTGTTGTTCAATGGTTTAGATATTCTTTTTACTTTTTTCTTTTCCCTTAATACTTTTCTATTTTTAAAAATAGTTCTTCTGCAATGTGGTGTTCAAAACGGAATGGAAAACTGGCGCCCCGTTTCTTTAAAACTTCTGGCAATCAGAATTCCAGTGCCCATTTTTCATTACTGTTAGTTTTCACTGTGCTGATCTTTGGTGATCAAACCTCAGCCACCTTCATCTTGCCCTCTCCTTTCGAAATACTACGTGTGTGCACAGAGGGGCCACCTTTTTCAGGACTGTGCACCTTCAGGCTTGTGATAAATAAGGTCGACCAATGCAAGTGCTCATAATAACTTTCTATTTGGCCCCAAAATTCTAGTGTGTGATTGCTTCACTCCAGGACTACAGCTTCCAGTGGGAGATGCAGGTTGTCCAGAGAACTTAACTGACAGCTACTTTTAAAACCTGAGGGCCTGAAACAAAGGAAGAGGAATATCAGGCTGGAGTCAAGATGACACATAAAGTGAGAGCAAAGACTAACACCAATGATGGCTTCAATAAAGAGAAAGCATTTTAAGAGAAGAAAACTCTTGTCAGAAGGTTCCAGAAAAGTTCTAATTTGTACTAGCAGTTAATAAAGTTATTTATGTAGAAGTATACACAACAGAACACTGTTCTTTTTTATTTTATTTGTACTTTTTGGCCTGGGACATGGACTTTAAATGGACATTGTACCAGCTTCATTAAAATAAACAAAATATTTGTAAAAAAAAAAACGGGCAGAGCCTGGTGTATCTCTCCACACCATAGCCCTCTCCTTTCTTGGATAATGAAAACTTTATTCTCTACACTTTCTTCTCTTTGTGAATTCTTTCACAGCCCGCATCACCGATGACCTAAACACTCATCCTGTATCCTGTATAATAAAACTGTAATCTTAAGCAAACAAAACAAACCTGGCAGTTTTTAAAGGCTTATTTTGCAAAGTAGCATTTTATTTTCTAAGTCGCTGTTGCAAAACTCACTCCACGAGCTAAATTCTCCCTGTGGACTCCAGCATTATGATGAACTTCCTAATAACGTAATGAAAAGTCCTTTGAAAATTCCTTTTTCTTGAGTCATATGAGTCAGTGAAAATGAAGGGTGGATGGGGCCGCACAGAAAACAGCTCTTCAGTGCGACCACTTGAAGCTGCTTGTTAGCACGGAAGACTTCTCCATTCTATCTTGGTAAAAACAAAAATGCACTTGACATAGTAGCAGACTGGTTTTGAATTATCAAAAATGTTTGCTATTTAGTGAACTAGCAAATGATGCAACATATTTTGTTTTTCATGTACTCGGCAATATAAATAAAATTAAATCTGAGCCTTTTTTCCTTTGAATAGGCCTTCCACATTTGAGAAAGTCTTGTATTACTGCATATATTTTGGGGACACAGATATCTAATAGTTTTCATTTGGGGGATTAAAGATTTTTCTTTTTCCTGTTTCAAATATTTTTTACACTTTTTGAAATATAGTATTTGATCTTCTTACCAGAAAATTAATTTTGAGTTTTGAAGCCTTTATTCAAACTACTTTTTTAAAAAAGATTTTATTTAGAGAGAGGGGAAGAGAGGGAGAAAGAGATGGAAAGACACATCGATTGGTTGCCTCACAAGTACCCCCAGTTGGGGACCTGGCCCACAACCCAGGCATGTGCCCTGAGTGGGAATCGACCCAGTGACCTTTTGTTTTTCAGGCTGGCATGCAATCTACTGAGCCACACCAGCCAGGGCTCAAACTACTTTTAAAAGAGTGGTTTATTGTTAGTGTTTTTTATAGCATGTTTTTTCTTTACCCTTTTATTTCTTTTTCATATATGTATGAAATATACATGAAAAAGAAAATTTATATGAAAATTTTATACATATATAAAATTTGCAACCCAGAATATTGCTCTGTCATTCATGAAAAATGTTCTGGCACCAGAACTAATGGCAAATGTTAAGGGCAATAGAAAATTAGAGCAAAGAACCATTCAGCTTCAGTCTTTATATACCATGAATAAATCATTAGAACATCACATGAAGAAGTTTACCTGGTGACTGTTCACCCTTCAATACTGTGGACTTTGAACATTTTGTTGCCTTTACAGTGAACCAGAGTAAAAATATTCATCTACCATCAATGTTATGTGCTTTTTTTTTGATGGTAACATTCTATCTTTATGACACTACTGCAACCACATTGGCTTTACCATCTTGGTTTTATAGTTAATAAAGAGAATGGAGTACCATCTTTATTCCTATAATGTGTTAAGCATTATATGCTAATAGAATCTAGTTTGTTTCAGGTGAAAAGTATTCTTTCAGTTTCCATTTTGAATGTGTTTGGATTAAACAAATTACTAATGTCTGCAGAAGAAAAACCCCAGCTCCTCAGTTGTAAACGTCTTATTTGGATGTGGAGAGAAAGCAGGGAGTAAGGGGAAAACACACAATTTCCCCCAGGCCTGTGCTCAGACGTCACCACTTTTCCTCATCTGCATCTGGGCAGAAGTGCTACTGACAACCCTTTCCCATGGACCCTCTGAGGCTCTGGGCTGAGGGAGGGGCTGTGGCTGTGGAGTCCTGTGCAGAGGGAGTGCCCGAATATATTTGTGGTGGAGCCCTTGCAGCCACACCCACCCACCCAGACTGACTGCTGTACCTGGGGTCCCCCGGCTCTGCCCCCGACCCCAGAGCCAGGGTCCAGGTCTTGGGGCTCAGCTCCAAGGCTGACCTGTGGAGCCCTCAGAGAAGCAACACGGAGTCAAAAAAGACTCAGAACTGGAAGGCTGGGCATTAGCAAGCTTTAGCAGTGGGTGCCTCTGAGGGTCTCAACACTCCAAACCCACCACTGCTGCTGTTTTCTATAAAACTGCAAAAAAATCTGGGTGGTATCAATAGCATTTTTCTGCTTATGAAGCAAGGTCTATCTGCTTAATAATTAATATACGTGGCCTTCGGCTACACTAGTAATTATGTAATATTTACATTGAAATCCCACCTCTCTCTAGTACATTAATTTTTTTAAGCATCATCAAATATTTTTATTTGAGGCATTATGTTTCAAGTGGCCCCAAAAGAACCTGAAACACTTTATACATGTTTGGGGTTAGTTTTTAAAAAATACTGGTTCTTTTCTCCTTACGCATTATGTTACCAAATTAGTGACCTTGCCAAGTGCCCATTCAGCGGAACGTTAACAAAGAGGCCCTGTGCTTTCTTTTCCTGCCACGATGAGAGCAGCGCTCAGTCCTCTCTCCTCCCTGGAAGCACGGTCAACCTTTATGCGGCCTCAGACCATTCTACGGAACGCTTGTTTTCCCTCTCTGTGGCAAGTTCACTGGCCTTGAGGGGACACAGTTGATCTGATATTGCTATGGTTCTTATTTACATGTGTAAGCCAAATGAACTAACGGGCTGACATTATAGTGAAAGCCTTAATGAAGTGATTTCTAGCAAAAATACAGCAACAGAAAACCCCAGGCTGCTAGAGAAGTTTTCTGCTCTCCGGAACACAGCACCTCCTTGATAAAAGATGACACAGACATAGATTAGGATCTTCTCTCCCAGGTATGGGTAGAAGGGAGGCTGGGACCTCGCACCCACCTGCCTGTGGAGCTGTCCCCCATCTGTGGGCTGCAGTCGGGATCCGTGGTCACTGACACGCATGGGGGAGAGTAGAGAATGCTCCCCTCCTGAAGAGCCACAGCCTGGACCGTCGTCCTCCCGGTCTGCAGTGTCCCCTTGGAGGTCCCCCTGGACTCCAAACTCACTGAGCCTGGGGTGCAGCTCTGGGTGCTCGCTCTGAAAACAGCAGGAGATGGTGATCGCAGCTTTACCCAAATCCTTCTGCTGTGCACTCTGATTTTTATGGTTTGAGGATTACCAACCCTTCGCTTCTCACTCCTTTCCCCTAATATGCTCCTTTTGGCCATTTCACTCATTGGCCACTTTCTCCATTTAAATAGTATACAGTGAGAAAATGCAGTTTACTAGAAAGATTAGAAATTTGACTATCTATAAATTATTATTGCTTATAGTTACAGTTTTATAAATTAGAGGAGGAACTCCAAAATATTGATCAACATGGAAATTTACAACTATTTCTAGGTTTCGACTAATGTTGGTTTTCTATGTCATGGACACTTGGAAGCAGGTTGACTTAGTTTTTGAAGACTATCTTCACCCTGAGGAAAAAGAATCACCACATCTTCCCATTCACAGGATGACTTAAGGCTACACATACTGCTCACCAGAGTGAAATACAGACGAAAAGTCTTTGGGGACTAGAAGGAACCAATATTTGGAATGCCGTGAAGCAGCTGACTGAGCAGCCAGCAGAACGGACACACCCAACACCAGGATTCCAGCCCCGTGCTCGCCTGAGAGCAAGGCCAGGAAGGAGCCTGCAGAGGTCACAGTCATCCCGACTTAATCAATAAAATCCATCTGAGAACCAATAACTCTGTTCTGGTTCTGTTCTGCATCTAGAAATTGAGGCACATTCTCTTTTAGGAGAACACACAAAAATTTCAGAAGCAGCAAGGAAGTGACCTGTCTGGATCTTGGAAAAGACCCTTATAAAGCTGCACTGACAGAACAGGCTCTGGCATATAAGACGGAAATGGAAGAAAGGAGAAGGGAAGCACTTAGAACAAGGTTTTACCAACTAGCAAGGTAGAAGGAGATGGTCAACAATCTCAGGGTGATCACTCTAATGAATCCATAAATCAGCAACAAAAGAGATAGCAGCAAAACTGTTGCAGAACCAAGTTGTAGACCCAGACACTCTTAGAACAAGGCCTAAGGACAGCAGAGAACCCTTGATCTGATATATAACTGGACAGCCCACTGCATTTCCATTGCCTGGGGTGGATGGACGTGACAAAATGATCTGAACTAACAGAGCATGACGTTGTGTACGGGGGAAAGGGGATGGAAGTGTCTGGAGGTCAAGAACAAAACCGATGCAAATAAAATGAACTCTCCAAGGGGAGGTACCTCCGTGAAATCCTCTCCTTCCTCCTCCATCTGTTTCCCTTGTCGCCAGTGCTTCAGCAGCCACCTGAGTTTGACGTAAAAAAGGAAAATGTTCTGCTTCAAGGACCGGAGCTCTTGCTGCATCAGATTCCTCTCGTCACTCCAGGTTCGCTCGTGGAGGGTGTTCTGCAAAGCCAGGCTGTGCATTTCCAGTTCTTTCCACCTCAAGGCGTAGAGGTGCTCCTCCTCCATCTTGAACAGGAAAAAAGACAGTGTGATGAGCAGGCATCCCAATTTGCCACCCAAACCAAACCAAGAGTCTCTTTGCAAACTGCCCTTCAATCCATATCATTTTCCATATGGTACATGAAACACAGAAACCACCAAACGTTTAATAAACTCCTTGAGATGTTCACTATTTATAAAACCTCATGCGTTTTTTGATTTGGAAGGAAGTGCTATTTCAAGGTAAGGTATTATAATCATTTGTCAAAGTCAAACCTCTCATGGTGTTTTCAGATATTTCTGGACAACTTCCGGAAAGTTATTCCTTGAATATATGGCTACAGTTGACTTAAATGGAGAATCCATTTGCCCTCTGAACCTGGGCTTGCACACAAAAACACACTGTAGTTGTCATGAGGGAAGAAGTATTTAGAAATCCTCCCCCTTGACTTCCTGGGCCCCCTGATCCCCTCGGCCCCTGACAGAAAGAGAACAGCAAGCTGAAGACGAGGCCGACAGCGAGCCCGACAGCGAGAGCTGGGGGCCGGCCGCCCTCCTCCCGCGTGTGCAGTGCTGCCCCGCACGCGGGGGGAAGCAAACAGGAGAGTGAGTCCGTGACCTCCATCCCCTGCCACGCTTAAGATTTCACATTCCAATTACATGCGGCTAACTCTTATGAAAATAAAAGCAGTGCTGAAAGAGAAATGTTTATCCATCTCTACACGAAGTTCTTGCTTTTTCAACACAGGTCTAAGCAAAAGGGTATGAATAAAAAAGTAATTTACAGACGAGCACAAAAATATTATCTAGAGTAGCTAAAGTGGGATGAAAAAAGGATTAGACTGCCAGCATTATCATGATCAGCTGTCCTCTCCCAATTTAACACACCCCTTGG
>PVKM010009353.1:0-37181 GCA_004027735.1 Carollia perspicillata | reverse complement strand
AAAGAAAGGGAGAGAAACATTGATGTGCGATAGAAACATCAATCAGTTGCACACCACCCCCAAACTGGGGACCTGGCCCACAACCCAGCCCTGTGCCCTGACCAGGAATCGAACCTGCAGTCCTTTGGTTTGCAGGCTGGCACTCGATCCACTGAGCCACACCAGCCAGGGCAGCCACTGCCTCTTTAAAGCCAGGAGGGGACAGGGGCTTCCAGGGCTTCAAAAGAGAGATCTGTCTCGGCCTCAGACAGCCAGATCAAAGGAGTCGGGTCTGCAGCTCACACTCCCTCCCTGCCAGGGCACAGGCTGAACCCAAGTCCAGGCCTGGGAAGAAGGGGCCAGAGAAGCAGCAGCAAGTCTGTCCTCCATGCTCCCCACGCTGGGCCCTTCGCCAAGGCCTCGGGGCCCTGGTGAGCCCCTCACTCACCAGCTGTTCCCCCCAGAGTCCTCTAGGGAGAGAAGCCAGGGACAGGGGGTGGGGGAGGGGTGGGCAGCTGCAGGAAGGCAGAGATGGAGAATTCCTTTTAATAACAGAATCATCCATAACACCAACGGTTTCCCTCTCTGCTCCCCCCACCCCCCAGCTGCTTTCTGGAATCCCTGTCACACCCAAGAGTCCACTCGTAAACAACAACTTCTATACCCACGGCAAACACCCCTCCCCAGCCAGGTCAGCCTTGGGGTGAGGGGAGGAATATAAGGACAGAAGCCTAGAGGCGGCCACCTGCAGCTCTAGCCCAAAGCATCTTTTAACCCTGAGAATTCTAACTGGTCTCCTCCTTCCTCAGGGAAAGAAGACAAGAATTTCCTTCCCTCCTCCTGACAACTGGTCCTAAGACACAATAAATAGCCTTTCTGAGGGGCACTTGTCCATGGGGCAGGGGCCCCCTGAATCCCCCCTCCAACTTCCTCTTCACAGCCACTCTGAAAATCTCCACACTGCGATGTGGGTTCTTTGCACCGATAGTGGGATGGGTCGCCTGCCCTTCCAGGTGGGGCATGAGGGAGGGCAGCCACGGTGGGGGCCCGAAGGCCGATCTCCTCCCCGGGACCCTCGTGTTCCTGGTCCAGAACACAAGCCAACAACAGAGAAGCAGCTGCTAGGGGTGGGGAGAGGAAGGGGCTCCGCACAGACACAATGGTCTTATTTACAGGGCCACACGCCAGGGGCTCTGCAGCCAAGAAGCCTGAAGCCCAGGGGGCCCACGCCAGCCCAGCCAGGGTACTGGGAAAAGCCTAAGACCAGGAGGCAGAAGATTCAGTCTGGTCCCAACACTGCAATTTATTTGCTGTGCGACTCTAGGCAAATCACACAGCTCCTCAGGGACAAGCTCCTTCATGCCATGTGGGGGTCCTTCTAGAACAGTGGCTCTCGACGTCCGGGGACCCTGAAGCCCTTCCAAGGAATCCACAGGGTCAAAACTATTTCATGACACGGCTAAGACATTACTTGCCGTGTTTACTCTCTCACAGAAGTACGTAGTAGCATTTTCCAGAGCCTATGTAGTATCACGAAAGATTGAATGAAGAATAGATATTGAGGTCGCAGCTGCCTTCTATTAAGTCAGATATGATAGATTTGCAAAAATGAAAAACAATGCCATTTTTTGCTAGTTTTTTTTTTTGTTTTGGAAAATATAAAATTATTTTTCATAAAATACGTTAATTTTTAATAGCATAGAACAACGATTTCTAACTGGTGTGCTGCAGGAATTTTTAAAACATGCAACACTTGACTGTTTAAGTCAGGGGCACTGACCTCTTTCCCCTTAGACTGTCAAATACAAAATGACAACAGCCAACACAACAATAGCTGGACAGTGTGAATGAATCAAACGCATGCCTTTTTTTTCTTAGATAAGCAGTGATATAGTTTTTGGTGTGCCACAGTGTTTTAGGCATGTAGCTTACGTGTGCGGTGAGATGAAAAGGCTGAAAACTGCTGGGGTGGAGGGGCCCTCAGGTCGAACAGTTGGAGAATCACTTTTCTAGAACAGTGTGGTCCAGTAGAACTTTTTGTGATGAAGAAAATATTTATTCTGCGCTATTCAGTGTCGTAGCCACTAATCACATGTGGCTACTGAGCACCTAAAATGTGGCCAGTCCAATGGAGGAAATGAATTTTAAGTCCGATGGCCACACACCGTCAGCAGTTCCTGGGCACAATTGTGCCGCACAGCGCAGCTGCGGAAGATCTCCGGAGTCTAGAAGATTCCTCACGTTAGCATTCCAAGTCCGTGCTTCTTTCCGGACTCTAGAGGCTGGGGTAGGAAGGGACAGGAACTGACATGCACTCTTGTCCCAGGCTTTTATTCACACTGTCTCTCACTTTTTCCTCACCCAAGGAAAGCCGTCTCGGCCACATGGCCAGTCCTGCCGGGCACTCTTACCAATGGCTCCTGTTAGAGACCCTCTCTCTCTCTCTGACACGACTGCTTCACCAGCTCCTGGCTTCCCACCTCCCCACTCTCCTCAGACTCTGGCTTACCACCTCTCATGTCCTTTTGGTGTATCCATCCTTTGCGATGAAAGCCAGCGGAGGGAACACGTGCTACATCTCCTGCCACCAGCCTCCCGGTGTCATAAAAATCTCCGCATCGCCTCCAGTTACAGCAGACAAGCGGTCCTTCCCGTCCCAGACCCTGCCTATGTGTGGATCTTCAGTAACCACCTCCTGGAGCAGGGGTGTCAAACTCATCTTCACCGGGGGCCACATCAGCCTCACGGTTGCCTTCAAAGGGCTGAATGTAATTTTAGGACTGTATCAGTGTAACTGCTCCTTAAGAGGTAAGTGACAGCTCGGCGCTGCCGCCGGGTAGCAACAAGGTGCCAGGCTGGATAAAACAAGGTGGAGGGCCGGACTCAGCCCGCGGGCCTTGTGTTTGCCACCTGTGTCCTCGAGGGACCTTTCCTATCTACCTTTAAAACCTCTCGGGTGTCTTTCATCCTAATAATTCCCCGACATTTCTCCAGACTCTGCCCTCTCCTGTCTCTCACAGCCAGACTTCTCAAAAACAAAAGACAACGAAAGACCCGTCCTCCTTTCCCACTCGTCCCCAGCCCGGTCCAACTTGGGCAGCGACTGCCACGATGTTGAACGAGCAGTTTTCAGTCCCCAGTGCTTCTCGGGCACAGGCGCCGCTGGTGGCCACGGCTTCTTGGACTCTTTTTTTTTTTTTTCTTTATAGCTTTGAGACATGGTTCACATCCCATACAACTAAGCCATTTAAAGCGAACAGTTCAGGGGTTTGTAGTATACCCACAGGTATATGTGATTGTGACCAGTAGATTTCAGAACATTTTCACTGCCCTTTAGCCAGTGTCCTCTCCCCCCACTGAAGGCAACCACTGATCTATTTTTTGTCTCTATAGTTCCCTATTCTGGACATTTCATACGAAGGGGATCGTAAGTGGTCTTTTGTAACCGGCTTCTTTCACTTCATTCCTTTTTATGGTCGAATGATACCCCACCATATGACTGTGCTGGTTGGTTGGGCTGTTATCGGTAATACTGCTTTGAGCATTCACGCACACAGTTTTGTGTGGATGTGTGTTTTTCATTTCTCTTGAGAATGTACCTAGGACTGGAACTGCTGGGCCATATGGCAACTTTAGGTTTAACTTATTGAGGAATTGTCAAACTATATTCCAAACAGATACACCACTTTCCAATCCCACCTACAGTACTCGAGAGCTCCAATTTCTCCACATCCTCACTGCTGGTTACTGTCCGCTTTTCTGATTCGCCTTTCCAGTGAGTGCGAGGTGGTGTCTCATCGTGGTTTTGATCTCCATTTCCCTGATGTGGAGCATCTTTTCAAGTGGTGATGGGCCATTTCTATCTTTCTTGGAGAAATGTCTATTTAGATCCTTTGTTGGACTATGTCTTTTTATTGTGGACTTGTAAGAATACATCCTCCGTTCTGAATACAAGTCCCTTATCAGATACGTCATTAGCAAATACGTTCTCCATTCCATAGGCTGGCTTTTCACTTTCCTGATGACTTTGCCCTTGTCTACTGTGGTCCTTCCCCGCGGCCTGCCTGTCTCCCACCTCTGTTTCCATGCATGTTATTAGTGTGGGTGTAGCCCCCATGGCCCGCCGGTCTCCCACCTGTTTCCATGCGTGTTATTAGTGTGCGTGTATTTTATTTTTTTTTAAACAGACATAGCAGCAAGTTCTCACTCTTCTACATCTTTCTTTAGCAGAACAATTTTTAAAAATGAAACCACAGACTTTATTTTGGAGAACGTTCCCTAATTTGGGTTTGTCTGCTGCTTTTTCCAATTAAACTGAGGTTATGAATGTTTGAAAAGAATACCATGGAGGTGACAGGCCCTGCTCAGTGCGTTATATCAGGGGTTATGCATGACGTTAACCTCGATCACTTGGTTAGTAGTGTCTACTGGGAGTTTCTCCACTGTGAAGTTACTATTTTTTCTTTTATAATTAATACACATTTGGGGAGCAATATTTTGTGACCACGCAAATAGCCGTTTCTGCTTAAATTTTCAGTGGACCGTACTTGCGACATTTGCTCCAGTGTTCTAGTGATAACTGTCCCTCTCCCTCCTTCCTTGTACATTCACTGACTGGGAGTCTTCTGCAGGAAGGGCTGTCCCTTCACCCCCACTTATTTACTTAGTTACACGTTTATACCAGTGTGAGCTCATGGGCATTAATTTCAATCCTCGGATTAAAAGCCAACAGGATCATCGCTTACTTCATTGCTTCAATTTTAGCTTTGGCCATTGAGGAGTCTTTCAGGTTCGCTCCTACATCCTCCTTTCAACATTTCTCCAATCTCCATTTCAGAAAAGTTATTTTTTACCATTTGCTCACTTTCTGACACTGTAAGCTGTTCCAGGCTTATCTTGTATTTCTCCTGCCACAACTACTTCTTTTTAAATTTATTTTTAGAGAGAGGACAGGAGAGTGAAAAAGAGCGATTTGTTGTTCCACATACTGATGCATTCACTGGTTGATTCTTGTGTGTGCCCTGACCGGGGATCGAACCTGCAGCCTTAGCGTATGGGGACAATGCTCCAGTGAACTGAGCTCCACGGCCAGGGCCGCGGTCACTTTCCTGGGGCTCTACCAGGGCAATCTTCTTTCTAAAACTGTAAATCTGATTGTGTCCCTCCCTCTTCAAATCTTCCCATGACCTCCTACTGCGCTGGTGACAGACCAATGCCCTCAGCACGACTGTGGCAGCCCTGCCCTGGTTGGCAAGCTGAAAAGCGGACCTGGACTGACATAGGCCACATCCATCTTTCTTCTTAAAGTGCCTCCTACAGGTCAGCATTTCAAACTGCAGTGCATCCTGTTCCCTAGCACTCCCCTGAGAGGAAGAGGGGACTTGCCTGCTGTCAGAGCTGGGGCTCCCTGGGGAGGGACCCTGACTACATCTCTGTTCTGCCTCCACACTCTCTGCTGGGACACTGCTCCTGTCAGTGAGGCCCTGAACCTGGGGATCTGCTTCATTCCAGACAGAAAAAGACCAGAAAGGAAAGACAGGTAAGAATGTATGATGGGTTCATCAGGTTCCCCAAAAGACCCCAACTGTCTCCTACGCAAATGGCTTTGAGGGCCCACTGACAGACCATAACAGAAAAGTGAACAAGGGACACTTTCGGATTTGTTCCTGACATTAATACGACCTTTTCCAAGCTCTCAACCCATTCCCAGGCCTCAGTGACTCCCTCTGGCAAATGGGACTGCTTTATTCCATCTTGAGGTATTTCTGGACAGATCGCTCAGCATGAGGCGCATGCTGGGTCCTAGGGTCAGTTCAGAGATGGGTCGGCTCTGAGACTTCGAGTCAGCGGGAACATGAGCCAGGCAGGGCAGACAGCTGGACTGCGAAAGAACTTCCACATGGTAAGTCTTGGAGAACTTTAAAAATCAGGAGAGAAATATTATGCTGAAGCTTTTAAGAGTTTTTCAGAATTTGAGGCATCAAGTACACTGCGCCTTTATAGATGTGGGTAGGACTTACGTACAAGGAAGAGGGAAGGGGGCCACCCAGTCAGAAGAAAGGGCATAAACAGAAATAGGAGGCAGAAACCTCTGGATATGTATGGAAGCAGAATGACTCAGTGCAGCCGGATCAAAGGGCATCTGAAGGTGAGTGTTTCCCGGTCCCCTGGCCTAGGAAACTCCTCTCCTATCCTCTGACTGAAGAGGACAGTCAGCATCTTTGCAACATACCGGGTGTAACCAGAGACATAACCTGGGTCCCACAGGAGGACTGGAGGCAGAGAGGCTCCTGGAGGCAGCAGCAGAGCTGACTACTGGAGCGTCAGCTATCTGCTCGCAGATCTAAGAGAAAAAGGGTCTGGGCGGCTGCATAGCCCATTGGCTCTCAGGTGGTACCAGCATGCCCAGGGGAGCTGGGCACATGACCCCCAACCCCACGCTCAGCCCCCAGCGCTCGCTTTCTCAAGCTTCATATCCTGGCCTCTTTCTTCAAAGGAAACAGGCTCGGCCGGACAACAGCCTCCTGAGTCCAGGTGGCTCAGGGCTGGCTCGTGGGCATCATTTGGCCAGAGCTCAGAAGTGACCTCCTATGCTGCCAGCTCTGCTCTGGGAGGAGAAAGTAGCTCTAGTTCGCCCATGAGCCTCCACTGGGCTCTCCTCTTGTTTGTGTCCACAAATGATAACAGGCTTCCTGGTTCCAGTTCAGGCTCAGCCATATGCATGACCCTAGCTGAAGCCTAGAAACCCTCTAGGACTCAGCGTTCCTATCTGTAAAACGGGGTGAGCTCTGATTCCTCTCTCCCTGCAGGGCACAGAAGAAAAGGATGAGATCATGTCTGGAAAAGAACTGCAGCTGCAAAGGCAGGTCTCCTGGTGTGGGGTAGGGGTGGGAGCTTGGAGCTCGGCAGGGCCTTTGGGGAGCAGTCATTGGCTTTGATGTCGCCTTCCTCCTACAGGGCCTACAGTCTTCCCAGGAAAGCAGGGGGTGGGGTAGTGGAGAGGAAGGGACAGCAAAGCCAAGAGCTTTAACCTTCTCCTAGCTCCCGGGACAGGAAGTGAGGTCCCGTCTACAGAGGAAGTAAGAAGCAAACAGCCCCCAACTTCCCCTCAGCCCACAGTGGAAAGGAAGGCCCACGGCTGGGGAAAGAGAAAGCTGGGGCAGGGGTGGGGAGGAGGCATTATCAACACCATCTGGCGGGGCAGGGGGTTTCACGTCTTGGACACAATAAAACTCACGGGCACAGACCAGGGGAGGCGGGAGAAGAGAAGCCCCTGAAGTTGAGAAGCCCAGCGTTCCAGGTCACACGGTACCCTGCCTGCAGTTCTGGGCCCAGGCTCCCTCCCTGCTTCGTCCCCACCCCACACCAAGGGGGGCCAGGTTTGATCACTCACTCTTACAGTGTACGTCCTTTCTTTGCAGACTTCATCACACCTGTAATTCTGTAACTGTTTAATTATTTGATTAATGTGGGCCTTTGTTGATGAACCTTTTACCTCCAGAGTCTAGCATGGCACCCAGCATGTGGTTAAGTGCTGACTGAATGCATGTGCTGACCACTGCTTGAGAGTTTCCTGGGCTGCTTTTGACTTAACCCCTGCATCTGAATGAAATTCAGTGTGCGAAGACAAACAAACCCTGCTCGTGGCCTGGGGTTGACTGGGGACCACAGGGTGAGTGATAAAGGTCAGAAACAGACAGAGGTGCCAGGAGAAGTCTAGGCACGCCCAGATACTGCCAGCAGGTAAGGCGACAGAAGAAGACAGTATACGCTATATGCTATCTGTTGAATAAAAAGGAAAAAAAAACACATACTTGTATTTGTTTTTGTGTAAAGAAACTCTTGAGGGAGAGAGAGGTAAGGAACTACAAAGTGATTAACTATAAAGGGAGAAGGCGGGGGGGGGAGGTGGCAGCAAGATTTCTCAGGGTATGGCTTGTCTCATTCTGATTTCTGCACTAGGTAAAAAAAAAATGTAGTTAAATAATAATATCAAACTTTTAAAAAACATTAGAAAGAATAACCATGTGAGCAGGTGTTTTCTAATGCCATCCCGGCTGGGGCCATCTATTCTCTTCCCCTATTAGAAAGTAGGAACCAGGCCCCTGGGACAGGAGCGGGTAAGAAGGTCTGGCCAGGTGAGTGGCGGGGCTCTGGCCAAGGGATGCCACTGTCTCCACTACCTTTCTTCCCAGAAATTTCTCCTTGGGTTAGAAGAGAGGCCCTCCCATCCCAGACTGTGGTGTGGCACCAAACTATTCACAAGTTGATCAGGGCCACTTCTGATTGGATAAGATTTCATTCCAGCTCTGGCTGGCGTAGCTCAGTGGATTGAGCACAGGCTGTGAAACAAAAGGTCGCAGGTTCGATTCCCAGTCAGGGCACATGCCTGGGTTGCAAGCCAGGTCCCCAGTGGGGGCCACATGAGAGACAACCACACATTGATATTTATCTCCTGCTCTGTCTTCCTCCCTTCCCCTCTCTCTTAAAAAAACAAAACAAAACAAAAAAGGGAGTTCATTCTAGATACTTGGGAAGGGGGTTAATAGGGTCTGGCCAAAGGCAGGGGCAGAGTGGGAGGTTGGGCAAGGTGAGAGTTTGGGGCAGGTAAGGGTAAAGTTGGGCAAAGTGACTCCTGAATAGGCCTGGGGCTGTTGCAGGCAGGTTCTGGGGGTGTCTCAACAGATCCTCACACAAAAAGGCCAATTACGGCCCCCACTCAAGCTAGCTGGGGGTCACGTGAATAGTCCCTGGGAACTACAGCTGCTGAGAACCCCAGGGCCACACCCCAGGAGTTCCAGGGACCCTCACAGTCCTGTTTATGAAAAGCCTCATTTTCCCCTACCCAGAGGACCTTTAGGGAGGGACAACTGAGAATGGCAGACTGATGCCCTCAGCAGCACCTACCACACAAGCCTTGCAGGCAAAGCAGGAGCTGCAGAATAGGGTAGTCTCTCCTTTAAAAATATCTATACATTCAAAAAAACCCAAAGAGCAAACAAACAAAAAAAACCCCACAACCTTCTCGAGGACTGAAGAACTCCCGGAGCTAAAGGACCAAATATAAGGTTTAGAGAGCTGTGCCTGACTGGGCTCTTTTCAGAGGCTGGTGGATTTTTAGAAATCAGTAATAACAGCAATGATAATTCACCTTAATAACAGCCTGGCCTTCTCGGGCCTCTTTCATCTGTGTAACTCCCAGAGCTGGAAAACGGTAATTATCAAGCAGATGCCACACCCCAACGATGATGTGTTATTAATCCATCCACACAGCCTGGGAAACTGAGGCCCAGGGAGAAGGATTTCTCCTCACACAGAGCTGAGGCTGCAAGCATCAAGGCCCCTGGGCAGCAAAGGAACGAAGGTGACAGCCCCTCAGCTGTTGTGTTTTGAGAGCATATTGAAGATAAGGGTACTCCTTCCAGAGTCAGCAAGATCTGGGTTTGGGGAGGTGAGGGAAGACCCCAAATGTGTGTCTCAAGCCACCCCCCGCCAGCCCCAGGCTGCAGCAGGGTTTGGTGGTAGCCCTGGCTGGGAGCCAGGGCCTCTGAACTTGAGCCCATACACGCCACTCTCCCAAAGGTCTGCAAAGCAGGCCGACAGCTGCTTTGGAGCATTTCTGCCATCTGCAACTTGAGCAGACACCATAGGGTGAGTGAGGGCTTAGCCCTCCAAACCACCCACGCCACAGGCATCATAAAGCGGGGCCGGGGGGCATCCTGCAGCTGGATCGGTGGATCAGATCAAGAGCCCATCAAGAAGTAGGGAGACTGCTTCTTGGGAACCTGAACCCATCTCCGCAGCCCCCTTCCATCTTTGGCACTGATTTCAGTGCCAAAGATGAGCTCCTTCCTACATCAAGGCCTGTTTGCGCTGATCACGCTGCAGAAAACTGCAGAGGAGGCCCAGCTGGCCTGTGCCCTGCAAGAAGGTACGGGAGCTTGGGCAAAGAGTCATAAAACACCAAAGACCTTTTCCCGGGGTGGCCACAGAGACTTGCACGAGCATATAAGGGTAAAGGCATTGCCTATGCAGATCTATCCACAGCCTGTACGTGCCTGGTCCTGGGAGAGATGCTGGGGACAGATGCGATCTCAGCGCCAGGAAAACCGTAACGGCCAAGCCAGGCAGCAACCAATGACCTTGTCCTCTGACTTTCCAGGGCAGGGCCTGGGGAACAGCATTAAGGATGTTGTTAGAAGGGGTTTGGAGTTCTTTTACTTCTACATATTGGACAGCTGACCAGAGCCCCTAGGGAAGGTTTCAGAAATAATACTCCACCCCTCCTAGGGCCCAGCTTTCCATAATCTCAGGTTCAAGAACTGCCCTGTCTGTTTAAATTCAGCCAGGCGTCCTCCAGCACAAAAACTAAGGCAGAATGGCTCTGTGGAAAACACTTGACCCGAGTCAGGAGCCCTGCCTGACACTCACCACTGTATGAATCACTTTCCCCTCTGGACTCCAGTTTCCCCATTTTAAACACGAGGGCGTTGGACTAGCCTGTCTCTAGGATTCCTTCCAGCCTATGATTCTATGTTGTTTTGATGTGGTGGCAAATCCCAGATTGATCTACATAAATTTGCATGTTCAATCAGAAACCCCAAACTCTGAGTGTAGAAAATCCAATCAGTCCATTAGTGCAGCTGGAGGAGCCTGCCAAGTTCGGGTGAGGACTGTCACAGCAGACAGTGGTGGTGAATTGGGGGAGGAGCCAGAGGAAGCTGGGGCGGGAAGCAGCATTTATTCTCAGAGATACAGTTCTGGTGACCCAGGGCTGATGGGGCCCAGGACCCCACTTCAGCTTTCAAACAACGGTCCTTTCTCCTCCTGCTTCTAAAGAGGTCTCTGGCTGGCCAGCGTCAGCCACACCCCAAGAGGGAAGAGCAGCTTCTGCCTAGCAACAGCTGCATCCTTCACTCTGACAGGGACTCCACCATTACCCACTTGCTGGGAAACTGACCTCCCAGGGAGCTTCCATTCTCCCTTCCAGGGCCTCCTAGCAGTGAGAAAGATTTCCTTGGGATGTAACTTAAATACTTCCTGCTGCAGCTTCACTCCCATGGGCAGCAGGGCCCACGGGGGCTACTAGAGGGAATGCAGGAACAATGCAGGAGAACGGGCCCCACATCCAACCAATCCCAGGGCCTAACTACTACCTCCCCTTCGACATCCCACTCAGCACCTGGGAGACCAAGGATGAAAACAAACAAGGAGGACGTGGAGGCCTTTGGCTCTTGGGCTACAGAGCAAGTCCCAACCTGGGGAGCCTGACTCCTGAGAAAGCCCTAATCCCTGAGGGAAGGAGGTTGGGAAAGGTGGGGTAGGGGCAACCTGTCTCTGCAGCTGCTGGGCTAGCATGTCAGGGACTGGAAGGCTGGCTGGGCTGGGTGAGGGCAGCAGGGAAGATTCCTTAGCTCCTTAACTGGGAGCTGGGGTGTGAGTGCAGAGGTGAGGTGAGTAGGGCAAGAACTGGAATGGGCACCAACAGTGGGCCCTCCTTGTCCTCTTCCCATAAGAGGGCAGATGAGTGTGCTGTATTCTCTGGCCCTGATCCTACAACAAGTCCCAACAGCTGAGATGCAAACTGTCTCCTGGGAATCTGCTTACCTTGCTGGCCTTCAGCTGCCTCCTTTCTCAACCCCTCCCCACAGGCCCAACTTGCCCGGCCCACCAGGCCAGGATGTCTCACCAGAGGCCTTGATGGGTGGGCCAAATCCCAGGCTGCAAGAGTTCACAGCCCAAGGCCCCAGGGGTGAGCAGGAGAAGGGCTACTCTTAGGTGGGATAAGGAGTCTGCTCCCTTCCACCCAAGGTTCTAATCTCAAGTAACCAAGATTTAGAACCACATCACCCAACACCTACCTCTCCAAACTGAGCCACCTTGCTCAGATGAGGGACCTTTCTCCCTCATCAGTGGAACCACACAGTATCAAAAATGGAAGGAAATGATAGAGCTCTCTGATCCAACTGGTGAATTTTACAGATGGGGTAAACTGGCCCAGAGAGGCAAACTGTCTTGGCCAAGGTCACACAGCAAGCTAGGAAGCTCAGGGACCAGAGCTTCTGACTCAGTCCACAGTGACAACAGCTTGGTCCTCATGCATGTTGGGTTTCACCTGCCTATTGTGAAGAGCCTTTTTCCCTGCAGCCAAGGCCACCTACCGCTGTAGGTTCTTACTCTCTCCCAAAAGCCTGAGTGGGAGAAAAGATGATGGAGGGCCCATGCCACCTCACACAGACCAGACTTTGAAAACAAAGTTGAGCCCTGGCTGGTGTGGCTCAGTGGACTAGGAGCCAGCTGGCGAACTGGTCACCAGTTGATTCCTAGTCAGGGCACATGCCTGGGTGGCGGGGTATGTGGGAGCAACTGACCGATGTTTCTACTGCACACCAATGTTTCTCTCCCTCTCTTTCTCCTTCCCTTCCCCCTCTCTCAAAATAAAAAAATAGAATCTTTTAAAAACAAAGAACAACAAAAAACCAGAGTTGAAGTATGTGTGAATTTCCCCAGATAGGAATACTCGCATTCTTCTGAGGTAGGAAGTACAATAACCCAGGTGGTTCTAAGAGAGACAAGGGGCCAATTTGAGAAGTGAATTTTGACTCCCTTATTGCCAGACAAGGAGTCTGAGTCGTCTGGCATAATGTCTTGCAAGAGAGGGTCTGCAACAAGGCAACTGGGCTAGGTCCATTATCCTCAAAAGTACTGACCACAGAATGGTTAGACACTGGCCCCCTCTTTACTGCCCTTCAGGACCATCCCTGTCCCAGGTACCTGCTTCCTACCACTGTCTCTGGCAGACAATTGTGCTTAGAGACAGGAAGACCTGTTGGAGACAGAGAAGAGTAGAGAGGGAATAAGAGGAGTTGCCTTTACAGCCAGGGAATTCATCATCTTAAGAACCCTGGCTCCTCAGGAAAAAGAGCATTTAAAAAGGAGAGCTGGACAGGCTGAGTGGATAGCACTTACACACCTGAAAAACCAGGCCTGTGAGGGGGTGAGAGCCCTCTGTACCCTTGGGGCAGTGCCAGGGCTGTATCCCACGTTGGGTCCAGGATAAGGAGATGGTGGCTGGGGTTCTGACAGCCGCTCTCCTAGTCGGGCTAGGCCAGGGGAGTGTCGGGCACAGATAAATTCTCGGAATTCTTCTGGCACCGCAGCCAGGACCCAGAGTCTTTTCTGCAGGCGCTGCCCTGAACCCATTCCCTTCCCAGACCTTCTTCCTCCCTCAGCCTCTCTTTAGTGTTCAGCCGACCGAGCTGCCCTCCTCCTAACCGCAGATCCTCAAAACCCCGATGGGTCGTTCCCGCAGGCCCAGATCTCTCTGCCTCTCCCCACCTCCCCCACGCCCTACCACCCCAGGCCACGGGAACTACTAAGTGCGAAGAGGAGCCCGGGGCTCTGCTCCGCGGCTGCGCTTAGAAAAGAGCCTCCCCTACCGCAACAACCGGGCACCGCTAAGCGGCACCCGGACGGTGGGATGCGGGTGGGGTGGAGTGTGCAGCTGGGGCAAGGTCAGTGCTTTCAAAGAGGGAGGGAGACCGGCCCCCGGAACATCCCCTCTCCCGAAAGTTTCCCTTCCGGGGCCACGGAGTGTGCGCGAGGATGGCGTGGGGGGCGGGAGGGGGTGGGGTAGGGGTGGACAGAGTCCCAGCCGGACCCCTGGGGGAGAGCGCGGCGGGGAGGGGCAGGCAGCGAGGTCTCGGCTGGTAGCCACGCCGCTTCTTCCGAACCAATGCTTACACGACAGCCTTACCCTTTACAACCCTCACCCCCAGCCCGAGGCTTACAGACGCCCACCACTCGCCTCCCGTTAAATCCCAAGTAGGCTACAACTCACCGAAATCAGGTGTCGAGCTGGGCCAGGGCAGGCTGGATCCGCCGGGTCCATGGCCGAGGATCAGGGGCGAGGGGCAGAGAAGGGGGGTGCTGGGGCCGCCTCTTGATGTCAAGGCTTTAAAGGGGCCAGGGAGCTCCGCCCCTCGCTCAGGTCCCACCTCCCTTCTCCCGCGCAGCCAATCCACGTTCATCCTGGATGCACGCCCCTCCCAGCTCCTCCAGATGTTCCCAGGACGAGAGCTAAGTCTGCCCCGCCGGCGCGCGCCGCTTCCGCCCCGGAGGGAAGGAGTGCCCCTCCCCCCTACAGAGAAACAGTCTCCCTAGGCTGGGCCGGGTCGGGCCTGGTAAACCTCCCCAGAGCCAGGGTACAGGACCTCAGTCCAGGCCAAGCTGGGATGAAATTGGGGGCATATATAGCACAGAAAACTTAAGTAGGTGCGCGCGGACTCACAGGCACGTGCGTCTGCTTCTATGAGGCTGGCTGTGCACGTGTCTTTGTGGTTGTGGGCGTTGGTGTTTGTAATTTGCCTTCCTGCAAACGTGTTAAGAGTAAATCTATGGAAAGAGTCTTGAGTGCTTCCTTGGCCTTAAATGCTCCCGCCTCCTTTTTCTTCCTTCGGGGTGAGGTCCTCCCAGTAATATGGAGAACTGGGCACTGGGAATGGACTCCATTCCTCTCCAGAGAAATGCTGGCCCGGTTCCTCACTGATTTAGGAGGCGGGAAACCTGAGTAGAAAAAGCGTAAAACCATGTTCTCAGCCACTTGCTAACTCAGTGAGGATGAGTTTCTTCCCTGTTGAACTAACTAGCAGCATGCTTAAAAGAGGAAAACTAAACAGCCCGCCTAGGCCCTTGAGGGTCTCAGAGTTCCCATCAATCCTGTTCTCAGTGGTCCTTGGATAAACATCTATTTGCCCTCCATCTGGATACCATAATCTTCAGAATCTGCATTGTACTGACTGGCTGGAAAATGCAGGTTCTGAACTGGGTTCTGCAAGGAAATACAAAGGGATCCCTACCCACAGTCTCAGTCCATTTTACTTAAATTGCTTCTGTCGTGGGATGTATTGCAGGGGTGTCCAACCTGCCTCCCTGCCAGCTGCATGGGGCCCAGGATGGTTATCAATGTAGCCCAACACAAAATTGTAAATTTACTTAAAACCTGTTTTTCACTCATCAGTTTTCATTGGTGTTTGTGTATTTAATGTGTGGCCCAGAGACGCCAAAAGGTTGGACACTTAAAGCATTATGTTATTGGTCAAATAAAGGAGCATAAAAGCTGAGGGAACATAGGGTGTATAGACTGGCTAGGATTAATCAGGAGCTCCTCGGGGAAGGAGCTCCTTAATTTGAAGTGGGATATCAAGAGCAGAGAAAAAAACAGTAGCATACAGTCAGGGTAAGGACATAAGGAGACTCAGAGAGGAAAGAGCAAATTATCTGTGTGGGGTAGTGAGCAGATCAGGTTGGTGGAGTGAGAAGTGGGAGTTCATGGAGGAGGCTGTGTATGGAGGAAATCAGAACCAGGATACAGATTTGACAGCACAGGTGATGTCATTGTGGGTTCTTGAGCATAAGGGGTGGGTAGCTTGACTTTTTCAAATGACTGATGACAGTTATTATCAGAGCCTAAAAGATGTAATGATGTTTTTTACTCCCACCAGCTTTCTCATCTTTGCTTTAAACAAAAAATTTTTATTGATTTGTGCTTAACATACAATTAAATACACAGATCTTAATCGTTCTGTTTGGTGCATTTCAACATAAATATACACCTATGTAACTCCCCAAATAAGATACTGAGGCATCACCCCAGAAAGTTCCCTCAAGTCCCTTTGAGGGAGCTGTTGATTACTTTGCATCTGCCACCACCCAGCCGCTGCAGCTTCTTGAATCCTTTCACTGTAGTTTTTGTCTGCACTTGGGCTTTGCGTAAGTGGAATCATGCATCATGTACTCTTGCATGTATATTTTTTTAAAAAAATTATTGATTGATTTTGAGAGAGAGAGAGGGAGAAAAACATCTATTTTGTTATTCCACTTATTTATGCATTCTATGGTTGATTCATTCATTGATATTGCCCTGACCAGGGATCAAACCTGGAAACTTGGCTATCAGGATGACATTCTAACCAACTGTACTACCGGGCCATGGTTTGCATCTATATTGTTCAGCTGAGTAATGTTTTTGAGATCCAGCCATGTTAATGCATTCTTTTTTATTGCTGAGCAATAGTCCATTGTATGAATTACATCACAGTCTGTTTATCCATTCTCCAACTGATGGATATTTGGGTGTTTCTATTTTGGTCTATTACCAATAAGGCTGGTAAAAACATTCTTTTCCAAATATTTTTGTGAACATGTTTTCATTTCTCTCACCTTATTTCTTTTTTTTAATTTACTGATTTTACAGAGAGGGAGAGAGAGATTGATTTGTTGTTCCATTTATTTATGCTTTCTTTCACTGGTTGTTTCTTGTACGTGTCCTGACCAGGGATAGAACCCGTGATGTTGGCATATCAGGATGATGCTCTAACCAACTGAGCTACCTGGCCAGGATCTCTCACCTTATTTCTTTTTTTTAGATTGTATTTATTTATTTTTAGGGAGAGGGGAAGGGAGGGAGAAAGAGAGGGAGAGAAACATCAGTGTGTGTTTGCCTCTCACACTCCCCCTACTGGGGACCTGGTCTGTAACCCAGGTATGTGCCCTGACTGGAAATCCAACCCCCAACCCTTTGCTTCACAGGCCAGTGCTCAGCCCACTGAGTCACACCAGCCAGGGCTCTCACCTTCTTTCTTTTTCTTTTTTTTAAAGATTTTATTTATTTATCTTTAGAGGGGAAGGGAAGGAGAGAGAGAGAGAAATATCAATGTGTGGTTGCCTCTCATGCATCCCCTGCTAGGAACTGGCCTGCAACCCAGGCATGTGCTCTGACTGGGAATCGAACCACGATGCTTTGGTTCTCAGGCCCGCGCTCAATCCACTGAGCTACACCAGCCAGGGCCTTCACCTTATTTCTTGATGATAGATCGTGGCACCTTTGGAATCCTGGAGCATTCATTAATTCTTATTCATTCAACCATCCAACATTTATTGAACAGGGATCTGTAGGAGAGTTCTTGGCTTACAACAAAAATTAGACGTGTTTCTTTCTTCAAATGGCTTAAAGTTCTGTAAAACTCCATGTATCTGTTACATTCCAAAGCCATGGAGTGGATAAACCTTAAGAGTCTGCCAAGCATTTCTAAGTATTTTTGGATATTTCCAAACAACTAAATTTTGGGAAGCAAACAGACCATCCAAATGATTTTTTACTTTCCATTCAGATGTTTACCACTGTCTAATAAACACAGACATGCCCTGTCTGGGTAGCTCCTCAGTTGGTTAAAGCATTGTCCTATCACACCGAGGCTGCAGATCCCTCATCAGGGCACACACGGGAATCAACCAGTGAATATATAAATAAGTGGAACAACAAATCGATGTTTCTCTCTCCCTCTCAAATCAATTTTAAAAATTAAAAATAAACACAGAACATCTGTCCTTGTCAGAGCTAGTACCTGCCTTATTTAAAATGCTCTTGCACACTTGGAAGTTTAGGCACTCAGGTTCCGGGAGGTGCTCCACAAACCTTCCTCTTCACTGACAGGAGGCGAAAGAAGGATCGCTAATTCTGCTCCACGATCACTTTCTGTCTTCAATGAGGCTTCGAACACTATCACTCTTCAGTGGTATTATTCACTTTATTAAAGTGTACAGAAATTATTAAAAAGTATACAGAAGTTCCAAAGTTGGTTTTGCACTTTTATATGCTACTGATCATATATTGTTCTTTGCTTGAATTGTCTGTGTTACACAATAAACCAGGCTTCATAGGTTCGTGGTTGCTGCAAGCTGTTGGAAACACCAGTTTGGTGGTGAGGTCTAACTGTGCACACAGCGCTGATGACTGACTGGCATCTCAGAGGCCTTGACATAGGCACTTTGGGGTCCTCTGCTTCAATACTACGTGGTCATTAATTCAGTGTTGGAACATTTTCTTTCCTCAGTTTGGCATTGGAGCTTTGGCACTGTAGCCATTTGGCCACTGTGTTACATTGGTTGCTTGATTGGATTGATTCTAAGTGTTTTCTTTTTCTTAAATTTTATTTATTTATTTTTAGAGAGAGGGGAAGGGAAGGAGAAAGAGAGGGAGAGAAACATCAGTGTGTGGTTGCCTCTTGCACAGCTCCCACTGGGGACCTGGCCTGCAACTCAGGCATGTGTCCTGACTGGGAATTGAACCAGCGACCCTTTGGTTTGCAGGCTGGCGCTCAGTCCACTGAGCCACGCCAGCCAGGGCTGATTCTGAGTGTTTTCTTAATATCTTTCCTGCTCAATAAGAGAAAGAAAGGAGCTGGGATAGGTTAGTGTTTAGTCATTTACTGAGTAGAAATGATCTTTGCTAATGCCATTTAATTTGACATGGGACAATTAAGCTCCTTAGGCTCTGACAGCATTGCCAGTATGTGCTTTGAAACCCACCTGACACAAACATGATGGATCTGGTCAGGTCCTTGAACCCCTTTTCCTTCGTTTTCATCAATCAAAAAGTCTTATCGAGTCTTTACCATATGCCAGGCACTAAGCACTGGACAACATGACGGGTACGGTAAGTAGTGAGATTGAAAAGTTAAGCAGTGGAAGATCACACCTCATCCTAATAGTGATGGAGAGCTTCTGAATGGTTTTAAGCAGGAGGGTGGCATAACCAAAATTCTATTTTAGAAAAATCAGTGTGGTTGCCGTGTGGAGAACGGAGAGAGGAGGACTGAAGTCAGGGCGACTGAACAGAATGAGAAATGTGCTCTGGGCTAGAGATGTGATAGTGATGAACAGGAGGTGACTTCCAGGAAATGAACCGCTCTTTTACCGTGTGAGGACACAGTCAGAAGTTGCTGGCTGTGAACTGGGAAGAGGGCTCTCACTTCGGAGAATATGACTATGCTGGTATCTTCATCTTGGCCTTCTTAGCCTCTGGAACTGTGAGAAGTATTTATAAGCCACCCAGTACATGCTATTCTGTTACAGCAGGCTGAATGGGCTGAATGGACTAAGAAATCGGTACTAAGAAGCAGCATGCTGCTTTAACAAATACCTAAAAATGTGGGAGTGGCTTTGGAACTGGGTAATAGGTAGAAGCTGGAAGAATTTTGAATTTCATGCTAGAAAAAGTTTACATTGCCATGAATAGACCATTAAGGGTGGTTCTGGTGGGAACTCAGAAAGAAAATAGCACTGACTAGTGTGGCTCAGTTGGCTGGGCGTCGTCCTGCAAAGCAAAGGTCACTGGTTCAATTCCCAGTCAGGACACATGCCTGGGTTGTGGGTTAGGTTCCTGGTTGAGGCCTGTACGACAGGCAACTGATGTTTCTCTCCCTCTCTTTCTCCCTCCCTTCCCCTTTCTCTGAAAAGAAATAAAATCTTTTTTTAAAAAAGAAAGAAAATAGCCCTGGCTGGTATAGCTCAGTGGATTGAGCATAGGCCTGTGAAGCAAAGGGTTGCCGGATCGATTCCCAGTCGGGGCACATGCCTGGGTTGCAGGCCCGGTCCCCACTGGGGGACACGTGAGAGACAACCACACATTGATGTTTCTCTCCCACTCTTTCTCCTTCCCTTCCCCTCTCTCTAAAAATAAATAAATAAAATATGTTTTAAAAAAGAAAGAAAATAGGAGAGCTGTAGAAAAAGCCTTAATCTTAAAGAATACCTAAGTCATTCTGAACAGAATGTTGAAAGAAATATTCAGATCATAAAGGCCAATTATGATGAAGCCTCAGATGGGAATGAGGAACATACTGGAAACTAGAGAAAAGACCCAGAGTTTCTGCTACAAAACAAACCTAGAGAGAGGCTGGAGGCACTCCATCAAGGTGGGAAGAAGTTAATTCCTTCTGGAATAAAACATTGTAAAAAAGTTTCTAAAGGCATCTTTCTCCCTAAAACTTGACGTTTATTATTCTCATAGTTTGAATGATTCTTTTATTGATTTCTGGATTATTTAAACCACCTTCTAATGTTAAAGTGACTTTATTTTATAAATTAAAGTTGGCTAAAGCATATCTTCATTCTATCCCTACTTAAAATAGACTTTTTTAAGTTTGTGATGCCCTATTTGTAACTCATCATTGAGACTTTTCTATGACTTTCTGTGACTCCTCCAGAATACTGCTCACAGTTTTAATTGTTGAATTGACATCCCTTCCTCTTTTAAAGTATAATAAGTAGAAATTGCCCTTTTAAAAAATACTTTATTTACTTATTTTTAGAGAGAGGAGATGGGAGGGAGAAAGAGAGGGAGAGAAACACCAATGTGTGAGAGATATCTGTTGCCTCTCCATGTCCCTGACTGGGGACCTGGCCTACAATCCAGGCATGTGCCCTGACTGGGAATCAAACCAGCAACCTTTCGGTTCACAGGCAGGCACTCAATCCACTGAGCCACACCAGCCAGGGCTGCTTTTTTGAAAAAGAAAGAACAGAAATAAACAGTAGTGGAGTGAGCAGGTCTTGGGACTGGAAGTGGAGGGAATCAGAGAGCTAAGCCAACACTGGGTAACTTGCAAACGATAGGGCCGCTTACTGAAATAAAAAACACCAGAGGTTTCATCAAGGAGTAAGATTATAAACTCTTGGCGGGGAGGGGTGGGGAGAAAATACAGACAACTGTAACTGAACAACAATAAAATAATTTTTTAAAAAAGATTATAAACTCTTTTTTTATTGATTAGTTTTAGAGAGGCAGAGAAAGGAGAGAGAGAGAAACAACCATCTGCTGTTCCACTTACTTGTGCATTCATCGGTTGTAAAAGCTAAGCTCTTAAAAAAACACCACAGGTAGAGCAGGTCTGGAGATGATATGCTCACTTCCGAACATGCCAACATTGAGATTTCTGGGGGACATCCGAGTGGAAGTGACTGTCCAAGAGGCCAGAGCGTCCTAGCCGCTGTGCCTCCGGAAGAGGTTACAGCTGCGTTGCACGCCAGTCTTCTCACACTCGGAGGCAGCACATGCTCCCCGGACAGAGGGCAGTCTCGGTTTATGCTGGGTTGCTGTGAACACCCCATTTTCAGTGTGTAACATGACGTGGAAAGGGCCGGGAAGCACTGAAGTATAATGCTGTTGGGTAATTAATTCCGAAGTTCAGGAGAGAGATCTGGACGACAGGTATGAGATCTGGGAGCTGTCAGAACTTACGTGGTAACTGAAGGCATGGAGTGCAGGAGATCATGCGCGGAGAGCAGAGGGACTGGAGCAGAGCCCCCCAAGGAGCAGCAACATGAGAGCGGGGCCTCCAGAGCGGAGGAGGAGAACTGGCTGAAGGCTGTCACGAGAGCCCAAGAGTTTAAAAAAAAAAAGACTAAATAGTTCCCTGATATTGTTGATGTCAAGCTGGATCAGGACTGAGACCTACCTGCTGACCTCAGCCACATGTCATTGGTTACTAGCAAAAACAGATTTTGAAGGGTTGAGAGAAATATGTAATATAGGAATGGACACAAGAAGTGTTTAAAACTCTTTCAATAACTTCGGCTATGCTGTGAGACGCAGGTTAGACAGGTAGGTGGGGTAATGGGGGATGAGAATTGTTTTAGATACTGCTTAATTTAATTTTATTTGAAAATTATTTAACATGTTACTTTTAAAAAGCATTTTGTGCATATGGTTAAAAATATCAAATAATACAGAAGCCATTATTTGCTTCATATTCCACACTCAGCAATGAGTCATTTTAACCTTTTGGCTGTTTCAATATGAGTACATATGCTATTCTTTGATTTTTCACTTTCGGATTTACTTTATTACCTTTGTGTATATTCTTTCTAATAGGTAAAAAGTGGTATCTTACCATTCGTGCTGTTCTGAACCTTACTTCTTGCTCTTAAAATATCGTGCAGACCTTTCATATCAGCATACGTGGATCTACCTTGTTCTTCTAAACAGTTGGTTAGTTGCCCATTTATGGTTGTACCACACTTTGGTTTCCTCCTGATGGGCATTTAGATTGTTTCCAGCTTTTCGCTTTACCCACTGTAATGGGTGATACTGTACACACATCCCTGCATGCTTATGTGAGTACATCTACAGGATGAATTCCTAGCAGTGGGTTTCCTGAGTACATACAGTACATTTTGATAAATATTGATAAATGACCTTCCAAAATGGTCATGCTAACTTATATTCCCACTAACAGGATAAAGAATACCCATTTTCCCACATTCTTTCTGCAACTTTCTTGAATTTTTTTATCACCTTATGTAGTCAAATTTATTGATCTTTTCCATTACGGAAAATGTGGGAAATGTAAATTTTAAATTTTAAACTTTAAATTTAAAGTTTTGGGTTCTTTGTTATGCTTAGAAAGTATTCTAATTTTTAAAATTACCTTTCTTCTCTAGTGAAAATTACCTTTTTTCTCCAGTGGTTTTCTTTTTACTTTTAAATATTCCATCCAGGACCTACTTAAACGGCAGAGACCACTGGTATTTCCCATGTCTGCCCAGAGTGACATCTCCATTCTAGACCTGTCTGTTCTCCAAGTGCACAGCGCCCATTCCTGTGAACCTTTGCCAACGGGGTCCTTTCTCCAGGCTCATAGGGCATGCTGTTTTTCCCTCTTGTCCATCATCCCATAAGCTATATTCCTTTCAGGGACCGCTCGAACCCCATACCCTTCAGAGAGTTTTCATGCCTTTTGTAGCCTACAGAAAATTTTCCTTTTCTGCAGCTCACATGGTCACATGCTGTCTTGGATGAGCTTCTCCTTTTCTTCTCAACTTGAATGTATTTGCTGAGTGAATGAAATCCAACCTTTAGAAGCCCAGGGTTCTTAATCTACTTTCCCCTACTCCCTCAGCAGCTAAAAGTATGCTGGGTATGTGGAAAGAACCTGATAAAATACTTCTTCTTGGTTAGCCATAACAGTGTATGTATTAGCCCTGTGTGGCTAGTGTGCATTCGAAGTGTGGCTGGTCCAAGCTGAGAGGAGCCGTAAGTGTAAACTACACACCAACTTTTGAAGAGGGTGTAAAAAAATAATGTAACATATCTCATGAATAGTTTTTATATTGAAGGTATGTTGAAGTACTTTTTAAATAAATAAATATATATAAAGATAAATAAAATTTGTAAATGTTGAAGTATATCCGGGATCATTCTCTATTCTTGTCACTGAAGAAGTTTTGTTATGCTCGGTATTGGTTCCTAAATTAGGCTGATTTGAGGATAAATAAGATGATCTTTTCTTGAAGCCTAAGAGATTTTGTCTCCAAGGGCTGTCATAGGTCATTTTGGAAGCATTACCTTCTGGGTGTGTCAGGACCTGATCTTTTTTAAAAATTGATTTTAGAGAAAGAGAGGAAGGGAGGGAGGGTGAGAGGGAAGGAGAGATAGACAGAGAGAGAGAGAGAGAGGAAACACTGATTTGTTGTTTCATTCATTTACACATCCATTCATTGATTCTTGTATGTGCCCTGATTGGAGACTGAAACCTGCAACCTTGGGTGTTATCGGGCTACCCAGCCAGGGCTCAGGGCCTCTGCTTTGTGAGCACTATTCACACATCTGCTTTGAAACTAACTGCTGCGGACTTGAGATGCAACAGTTCCTCCCATGCAGGTCAGGTATCTGCTCAGCCAATAGAAATGTTAGTAGGGAACAGTTGGGCAGGTTCAGATGCTGAAGCCTCTCCCAAAGTTTTAATGATGGATGATTCCTTAGTTAACCATATTGACAGAGCCCCTGCCTACCCCTTTGGCCACTAGGGCCATTTTCTGCCATCAAGGAGTTATTTGGGACAGGTGCCACTTGCCTTTTAGCCTAGTCTCATTGTAGTCAGAGCTCCTGTATTAGTTAACTTCCTATCCCTGCTGTAACGAATCATCACAAACTTAGTGGTTTAAAACAACACAAATATATTCTCTTTCAGTTCTGGAGGTCAGAAATCTAAAATCAAGGTGCTGAGCCCTGATTGGTGTGGCTCAGTGGGTTGGGCATCGTCCCACAAAGAGAAAGGTCGCAGGTTCAATTCCTAGTCAAGGCGCATCCCTGGGTTGTAGTTTGGTCCCTTGTTGGGGAGTGTGCAGGAGGCAACCGATTGATTTTTCTCTCTTGGATTGATGTTTTTCTTCCTTTCTCTCCCCTTTCCTTCCCTCTCTCTACATACAAATAAATAAATATTTAAAATATAAAATCAAATCAAGGTGTTGGCAGAACTGCATTCCTTCAGGGGAGAATCCATTTCCCTGACTTTTCTAACTTCTAGAAGCCACTTGCGTTTCTTGGCTTGTCGTAGCCCTGACATCATTCCAACCTCTTGCTTCTGTCGTTACAAGTACTGTGGCCAAATCTCCCTTTGCCTCCCTCTTATAAGGACACTTGTTACATTTAGAGCCCATCCTGATAATTCAGATTAATTTTCCCATCTCAAAACCCTTAATCCTTAGCCAAGATCCTTAATCTATATATGTACACACTCGTAAACATCTACAAAATCACTTTTGCTATATAAGGTAGCATTCATGAGTCCCGGGATTGGGGATATGGACATCTTTTTTTAAAAAAAAATATTTTATTTATTTTATTTTTAGACAGAAGGGAAGGAAGGGAGAAAGAGAGGGAGAGAAATATCAGTGTGTGATTGCCTCTTGTGTGCCCCCTACGCGGGGGACGTGGCCTTCAACCCAGGCATGTGCCCTGAGTGGGAATCGAACCAGCAACCCTTTGGTTCACAGGCAGGCACTCAATTCAGTGAGCCACATCAGCCAGGGTGATATGGACATCTTGGGGGACCATTACTCAGCCTGCCGCAGCCCCGCACACATTTATTCACATTGCCCTGGTGAAGGGTGGCAGGAGAGAACGCCTAGTATGGAAGGTCGAGAGGTTTCAGTGTTCTTAAGTTAAGATCTACAGAAAAGTAGGTAAATTCAGATTGTAACTATTGTGATCACTCTGGGATGATCATAACCTGGCCTCATTTCCAGTAGCAACACTTGCTCCTTCCCAGCATTGCTTCCTTTAAAATGCTCTGCAGCTCGGAAGCTGAATTCCTTATTACTCTCTCATCCTACAAACCAGTCTTAGTAAGATGCATGTTTTCTACAGAGATCTAACTAGCCTAGTTGTTGTCTGTGTTGTCTGTGGCAGGCTCGCAGAATGTTAACAGTGCCTTGTTTCTAATACACTGTATTCTGCAAAATACCTTCGCATCCTTTGGCTCATTTGGGCATGGGAAAAGAAAGGAGGGCTTGCTATAGCAGTTGTACAGATGAGTCAACTGAGGCTCAGGGAGGTTAAATGACTCAAACAGGGTTGTCATACAATGAGTTATGGGCAGATTTTGGTTCAAACTTGATGACCTTTCCACTGACCTATTCCCAGGCCAAACTCAATCCCAGGGGGCTGATAAGGAGCTATTGGCCTTGGAATCCCTGTCTCCAGAGCATAGAACAGGTCGAAACACACTTTTCTAAGGTTCTACCCAGGGGTCAAAAGTAGAGGCAGATGGGAATTTCAGGAATTCAGGGGAAAGTTAGGGTTGCTGGCAAATCAAGGGTACAGTGAAGGGGTAGGTAGGTCTGAGGGAGATTTAAAAGGGTCTATGTGTGCTCTATGTGACTGCCAACTACTTTTCCAAAACACCTGTGAAGACCAAGTTTGTTTAACTGGTAGGCAGCAGCAAGGGTGTACTATTCATGTACTTGACCTAGGATTAGGTCTTACTTCTGAAAGAGAAATTCTAAGAACATCAGGGAGACCTAAGAGGGGCCTGGCTGGAACTCTTATTCCCAGGTCTGAACACATAATTTGAGGAAGCAGTAACTCCAAAGCCCGTGCTCTTTCACACTGGCTCTCCAGAGCCCCTTCCCAATCTTGGTTTCTGTGACATCTCAAGGCCTAGCAGGCAAGGCCCAGACTCTGCAACAACATAGCCTATGTTCAAAGCCCGACTCTGCTACTTACTTGGTGTGTGGCCTTGGGAAAGTCATTTAACATGTGTGTTTCAGGTCTCTCATATCTATAAAATGGTGATAATAGTATCTACCTCATAGGGTTGTTTCAAGGATTAAAAATTAAGTTGGCAGATAGTGCTGTATTATTATTTGTCTTATTTCTACCCAGACCTCTTTTAGTTCTTCCTTTTTCAGCCCTCAGACCTAGGATCTAGTTCCCTGCTATCATACCCACTTATTTTTGGAGTTTACTACTCATTAAATCTTAATCACTCTATATGAATGACTTCCAGAGCTTTATATTCAGTTTTGACTTCCCAAACTATCAATAATTAAGTCCTTGAAGACCAGTAGTGTCCAACAGAACTTTCTGCAACAATGGAAATGCTCTGTATTTGTGCTGCCCAATAAGGTAATCACTAGTCACACATAGCTACTGTATACCTGAAATGTGGCTAGTATGGCTGAGGAGCTGAAAGTTAAATATTTTATTTTAGAGAGAAGGGAAGGGAAGGAGAAAGAGAGGGTGAGAAACATTGATTGGTTGCCTTCTGTACACGCCCTGGGGGACCAAACCTGCAATCCAGGCATGTGCCTGGATGGGAATCAAGCCAGTGACCTTTTGGTTCATGAGACGACACCCAACCAATTGAGCCACACTGGCTGGGGTGAGCTGAATTTTATTGCATTTTACTTAATTTAAATATTAAGTGCCTACTGTATTAACAACATGAGTTTAGGTGCTGGATAAAGGACAAGACTGTAGGTCACTGAAGGTTTTTAAGAGACAAAGAACACTGGCACCCTCCTGCTGTGTAGGGTCATCAGGCCTCTGCTCTCTCTTGCATAAAGTTCAAATTCCTTAGCAGGAGCTTTTACCTAATTTCCCCGTCAGTAGGTCCCAACGTCAAACTGGTGGTTCAGATGCTCTTGTTCCCTGTTCCTTCCTCTAGAATTTCAATTCAGAAACATAATAGGATTTTAGGGACTTTGAAGCTCATCAACCCAATCTCCCTTCTTAGCTAGATACTGTATTTTGCTGTGTATAATGTGTACCTTTTTGCCAACTTTTGACGGAGAAATAAGAATGCACATTACACATGGGTAGTACTAATTCTGTATCTCTATAAATGTTTTTAATTTTTTTATTTATGCTTATGCATTAAAAGTGTAACTCTATAAAGCAATAATGATACCTGTATGTAAAAAATACCCCGGAATATGATAATCAGTTTTGTTGTATCAAATTTCTTGTACCTTGTATCTGTTCTTGTGTTTTGTAATTATTTGAATTAAGAAATTAAAACAAAAGATTTTTTCCCCAAAAGTTACAGTAAAAACCGTGGGTGCGCATTATACACGGCAATATGTTTTGTTTCCATCTTCTCTTCACCAAACAGATCTTTGCCCATTTTCTACTTCTCCTTGGATTCAACTGATGGGTGCTTTAAAAATCAAAACCTAACAGACATCAGTAGTACTATCCCACAGCACTTACGGTGTAGTTATCTAATTGTAGACTGCATGCTAGGTGTGCTTCTCATGCGTATTCCCACCTCCATACTGGTGTTCTTTGGTAGAGGATGCTGCCCCAAAAGTCCAGAGTTAACTTACTCACTGGCTTGTTTTCTGTTCTGAGCTTGGGTGAGGTTTTTGCTTGAGCTGAAACTTCCTGGACAGAGTGACTAAAAGCAGAAGTTTCTTATCTACCCTAGATTCACAGGACATTCTCAACCATCCTCATCACTTTTACTATATATAATTATATATATTATATACAGTCCCACTTCATTTCATTTATACTACTTGGATTTGGGGTTCATAGTTAAAAAATCATTTATTTATTGAATTTATTGGGGTGATATTGGTTAATAAAAATTATACAGGTTTCAGGTGTACAATTCTATAACACATCATCTATATATTGTAATGTTGTGTTCATCACCCAAAGTCAAGTTTTATTCCATCACCATTTATCCCCCACTTTACCTCTTCTATCTCCTCCCATAATTTAAACCTTTTGAACATCTTAAATGTCAGCTGGTGCATATTGCCTAGGATCTGCTGTGCTGAGCCTGGTCACGTTGGAGAGGTGACCTGCTCTGGAAAGATAAGATGTTTTTCCTACTAACCCTCTCCTTTAGCCAGGCCATTGACTCTTTCAGATTGTATTGTGAGGTTTTGCCCCAAGGCATGATGACTAAATCCTGAAGAAGCCAGATCAGATTCAAGTGGCCCAGGGAACTAAAGCATTCTAGGCTGCTAGCCTGGTCTTTATAAACAGTCACCAAAAGCAGCTTCTTCTCTATCCCAGAAACAGGACCACTTTTTCCAGGCCACCTCAATCCAGATAGCCCAGGACAGATGCATTCTCCTCCAGGATCATCCCAAATAACAGGGAAGAGATTCTGATTTTTTCAATTGCATCTTGGATATTTTGCCAAAAGCTTTTCCCCAGGTTTTGAAGCAGCCTAACTGTTAAGGAGTTAAGGAGAATGAAATTAATTCTCAGGACAAAACCCTTACAGTATCTCTTTCCTAGTCTTCTCACCCTCTCACCTCACTACCTCCAGGATCTTAATCTGTTCCTTTCTTTCCCTTCTATTGGTGATTCAGGGATCGAATGAGTCTCTGTGGTTTGTTTTGCCCTGAAGAGCAAAAGGCTTCGGTCCCAGCTGGTGTTGCCAAAGCAGCATACTAATTCCATGCCATGGTCCTGGGTCAAGATTTGTATAATCTGATTGGCCATATCACCTCGGATGGCAAGGGAGTGGAAGTGGTCAAAATCATGGAGGCCCAGCCTTCGAAGACGCCTTGCAGCTGACCGATAACATTTCCAGGGCTGTGGCTCCACAAGGAGGTAGCGGCAGAGGGAGGAGAGGTGAGCCAGGAACTCCCACAGGCCACGGTCCCCATGGTTCAGATGAATCCACATGGTTATCGACATGCAGAAGCCAATGTCAAACACTGAGTGTCCGAACTGGCTTAAGAACGAGTTCAAGAGAACTTTCCGGCTCCTTTGATTCATGAAGTCCAGGGTAACAAAAGTCAAGGCATCAGGAAAAGGGCATTCTTTTTCAGCTCGCTCCACCAGGACTGGATCTATATCGCAGCAGAGGAGACGGAATTCTCTTGAAGCGTCTGAGAAGGTCTCCCCATCACGTAGGGAAAGGAAGTGTTTGTACAGAGCCACACTTAGGTCCTAGAGGAATCCAAAAGAGCTTTGTCATTGCCGCTTTCAACCAGTGAACAAAAGAGAAACTTATCTCTTGCCCTCTTATCTTTTACAGAGACAGCCATCTACTCCTGGCTTTAGAGGTGCAAGGCTCCTAAACTATAGCCAAAGAAGTGCCGGAAAGTTTTCCACAAAGCAGGCTCTCAGCGCCCTCCAGGGGTGATAGGCTGTAATGAATTATCTCTATGCTTTCCTGACAGCCGGCAGACTGTGTAGTATGGTTGAAAGTTACAACCCAATGGATGCAGTAAAGAAACTAGAGCAGTATAATATTTCAGCTTCATATGCTTGTAAATATCTTTTTGTTTCGGGGGCATCTCAGACTCCAGGGAGGAGGAAAGGTTCCAGGGGAACTTGTGCTCCTTACCAGGAAGGTGAGGAATAGAGCAAGCACCATCTTACAAAGACCTGCTTCTCAGACCTGTGGTTGGGAAAGTGGGTTCCAAAAAGTCCTCACTCAGCCTTCACTCTACAGCTTTAATTTTACTACCTCTCCTATGCTTCATCACTCTCTTCTGAGACTTATTCTGTTTCTGCATCTATGATTTTCACCATCTTAGCACTTTTTTTGACTCTTAAACAAGTAACCATCTCCTTTCTCCAACTTTGACTTCTATAACCATTATGACTAACTCAAATTCATGTTGTTCTATACACGTTTTCAAGGCATTTTACTATTCACTACTTCATTTGCTCTATGTAACACTCCTGTAAGGAAAATATTTATGCCTTCGGTGCAGGTGAAGAGAATGTGGCTGGAAACAACCCAGACGTCCTATAATAGTAGCATGGATAAATAAATGTGATGTAATCATTGAGATGAAATACTAAATAGTAGTTAAAAATGAAGGAATTCAGCTAATTGCAGCAACATGAATGACTTTTATAAATACATGTAATGCTGAAAAAAAGAGCAAAACATAAAAGAAAATACACAATAAACTTCCATTTTTATGAAATTAAAAAATGGATAAAATTAGCCCTGACCAAGTAACTCAGTTGGCTAGAGCATTGTCCCAATGTGCCAAGGTTGCAGGCTTGGTCCCTGGTCAGGGTACATACAATAATCAGCTAATGAATGCATAATAAGTGGAACATCAAATCAATATTTCTCTCTCAATTAAAAAAAATTTAAAAAGATAAAATTAAATGTTATTGTTTAGGAATACAAAAATAGTGAGGTATAAAGAAACAATAATAAAAGTCAGGCTAGTTTTTACCTCTGTGTGGAGGGGAGTTAATGAACAGAAAAAGGTATAAAAGGTGTATGGGAAACTCGTGGGCTACTGAAGACGTTTTATTCTTGACCTAGATGGTAGTCATAAAGGGGGCTGTTTTATAATAACTCATAAGTATAGATTTATGTTTTATGTACTTTTCTGTGTGTGGAATAGTTCACACACACACACACAACAAAAAAACCACAACTATATTTTAAGAATTATGGTCCAGGGGCTAGTTAGTGACTTTACTTGCCCCATGTCACCTGGTTAGTATACAGCAAGAGTTAGGTTACGTTAGATTCTTTCTTCTACACCAGGCTTCTCACTCTTCAATGGGCATACTTATCACCTAGGGATTGTGTTAAAATAAATGCTGATTTAGCAAATCTGGAGTGGGGGCTGTGATTCTGTATTTCTAATAAGCTTCCAAGTCATGCTGAAGCTGTAGTTCATGGACCACACTTTGAGTAGGAAGGTTCCATACTACGCTGCTTCATTTCCCTCCATGTATTTACTTCTTTGCTGTCTCCCTCCTCCTATCTGATCTTGGGTGTGGCCCAGTTTGACCAGTCATTTTGTCATATCAGTCCCTCCTCCACCGTGTCTCTTCATCCTCTCCAATAGAATGTACAACCAGGTTTGGGAACCACTGCCCTCATTAATTGCAACTATGTCCTTGCCTCTAACATACATATATATATATATATATATATATATATATATATATATATATATATATACATACATACATATATATACATACCCCTGTCAACTTTAAAATCTCCTATGGTTTCCTAATGCCTTTCATAAAATCCCAAGCCTTAAACCCAGTCTTTCTTTTATATTGCTTTCCCCCTCTGACTTCCTATATCATCATAGTGGAGAAACGTTTTCAGGGAACACTCAGATACCCTGCTATTTGCTCATTCCAGCTTTGAGTCTGTATCCAAAAGTCCCTCTCCCCTTTGTCAGCTGTGTCTCTATAGCCTTCAGCCCTTCACCAAAATCTCTTTTGCGGATGACCAGCAACACAACAAAATTCTCCCACCCTCTGCCGCTCTTGGAGGTGGAGTATGAAGCATTTGGTGTCACAGAGACATTTCGCTATTTTGCACGTGATTTAACTGTAACCGTACACGTCTAAGAATACCTTTTTGGTAAGACAGCATGGCAATGCCTTCCTCCACTAGGATGCTGTATTTTTCCTTCTTGCCCCTCTCTACACTGTACTCTGTAAACTCACTGCTTTTAAAATAAATATCAACTTGACTCCAGGGCATCCTGCACCACAGAGCACATGAATCTTAATTCCAGGCACGATTCAGTCACCTCTGGCTCATCTCTTCCAGTAAACCTACCCCATCCCCATGCTCCCAAGCGTAGGTCTCTGGAAGACCCCTCTACCCAGCCACGGGCTTCTCTGGGCCACCGGCTTCTAGCAGGAGGCAAGCGCCAGAGGCCCAGGCACAGTGAATCTTCCTACCCCGGGTTTGGACACCAGGTGGCGAACGCGGAGGCGGAGACGCGGAAATTCGAAACGTAGCTAGAAACATTCCGCCACAAGATTCCTGACAGATGGTGGCGGGACCTTGGAGAGCAGCTAGTAGCAGCACGGAGTCTATCAACCCTACACCTTTAAGCTCATTTTGGGAAAGGTGTGATGTCAAGCCCAGGCCAGACCCCAATGCACATGGTGGCAGCCAACCGCTGGGCTCCCCGATCTCCGATCCTTCCCCTGTCACTCACCCCGGAGTTACAACCCACGTCTAGCCCGAGAATGGGCTTCGTCTCGGGACCCTGAGGAAAGAGCTGGCTAAGCAGCTCCGGAGGCAGGAGGCGGAGCCGTTGCTCTGGAGAGTGGAAGCGGGAATAGTGAGGGAAATTTCCAAACGGGGCGGCCCCGGGATCCAGGACTCGCGGTTTCTCTTCCACCGCGGCCTCCTCTACGCCTCCGACGGCCTGTTTCGCGGACGCCGCCATTAGCTTGGTCTGGCCCCTGGGTTCCCGCCGACCCGGAAGTCGGAAACCTGCGGCCGCGGCGCCAGTGCGCCTGCGCCGATTGGCGGAGGCCAGTGGACCAGAAGGCGGTGTCTGCTGAGCAAACGCTAGCACCCGGCGTTGGCTTTCCGTTAAGAGTTCTCACCTAAACTGGGAAGTGGTTGGTAATATTATCCCATTTTACATGTGAGGAAACAAGAACAGAGAAGTTAAATGACTTTCCCAAGCTGGCATAGTTTCAACTTGGACTATCCAGAATGAGGAGCTTGTTGGGATCTTGGAAATCAATTTTGGTCCAACTTTCTTCCTTTACTAATGGATAAAGTGAGAGCCAGAGAGTAGAAGTTATTTGTCCAGGGTCACACAGCGAAACTGTGACATAGGAATTTGCACTTGGTTTATCCCGTGATTCCAGGAAAGGGTAGCCAGGAATCATGTCACTTGAGGTGCCAAAAGACCCAAATGGCCATGCCTGCCAGGTGAGACAGGTGGACAGGGCAGGTGTAGATTGTGAGCTTCTTGAGAGGCAAGGACTATGCCGTAGGAGCCAGCGCTTAAGAGTGTTTACCCAGTGTCAGACACTTTTCTAAGCCCTTTAACATGAAATAACCAATCCTCACATCAAGTCTATGAGGAAAGAACCGTAAATATTATCCCTTTTATGTAGATAAGGACATCGGGGCACAAGGAAGTTAATAATTTGCCCAAGGTCACACAGTTAGAAATGGTTGTACCAGAATTTGATCCCAGGCAGTCTGGCTGCAGAGGGCGTGCAGGCAACCATTACATTATTCACAGCCTTGAATTGCCATGCCAACCACAGTGCTTGGGCCAAAGATGCTCAAATATTTGTCGAATGAAAACTCAATATCAACAAATGCTGATGGGAAAACTGGTTATTCATACGAAGAAGAATGAAAGTAGACCCTTATCTTACACAAAAATTAACTCAAAATAGATTAATAACTTAAGCATGAGACCTGAAACTTTATCACTGCTAGAAGAAAAAAAAAACAGGGAAAGGCTTCACGACATTGATCTTGGCAACGAGTTCATATATATGAAAACAAAAGCACAGACAAGAAAAACAAAAATAGAGAATTGGGACTATATCAAGCTAAAAAGCTTATGTACAGCAAAGGAAACCATTGAGAAAGTGAAAAGGCAACCTACAGAATGGAAGAACATATTTGCAAAGCATATACCTGATAAGGGATTAATTTCCTAAATATATAAGGAACTCCTACAACTCAATAGCAAAAAAAAAAAAAAACTTAATAAAATGATTTTTAAATGGTCAAAGAACTTAAATTGACATTTCTCCAAAGGAAGACATACAAATGGACACCAGGTATATGTAGAGATGCTCAATGTCGCTAATCATCTGGGAAATGCAAACCGAAACCACAATGAAATATCACCTTATATCTGTTAGGATGGCTGTTATAAAAACAACAAAAGACAAGTGTTGGCATGATGTGGAGAAAACCATTGTAAGCTATTGGTAGGAACATAAAATGGTGCAGCCACTATAGAAAATAATATGGAGTTTCCTCAAAAATTAAAAATAGAACTCCAGTATGATCCAGCAATCTTATTTTTGGATATTTATCCAAAAGAATTGAAATCAGGATGTCAAAGAGATATTAGCACTTCCTTGTTCATTGCAACATTACTCACAATTAGCCAATATGTGGAAACAAATGTCTATCAACAGATGGACAGATTTTAAAATGTGTTATACACATACAATGGAATATTATTCATTTCAAAAAAGAAGGAAATCCTGCCATTTATGAAAACATGGATGAACTTTGAGAATATTACCCTGAGTAAAATAAGTCAGTTATGGAAGGACAAATACTGTACGATTCCACTTATATAAAGGTGTTTAAAATAGTCAAACTCACAGAATTGAAGAATAGGATGGCAGTTGCCAGGTGCTGGAGGAGAGGGAAAGGGAGAGTTGCTAATCAATAGACCTAAATTTCGGTTATGCAAGATGAATAAGTTTAGAGATATGTACAACATTATGCCTATGGAAAACGATACTGTACTGTATAGTAAAAAACATGTTAAGAGGGCAGCTCTTATGTTAAGTGTTCTTACCACAACCAAATGAATTTTTTTTAAAAAAAGCAAACTTAATAAACGATGCAAGGGATTAACTTCCCTGGTGACTAAAGCCAGATCTGTTTTGCAAAAACAAAAATGGAAGGGAGAAAGGAACCAAACTGAAACAGACACAGTGGAAAGGAGCTGGGCAGAATGTGGGCTGAGCCCGAGCTAGGAACAAGCAGAGCTGGTAAGGAGTGAAACTCAGGAGGGGTCAGCCTAGGTAGCAGGTTCAAATCAGAAGCCAGGATGACCCAGAATCTCCAATAGGTTCTGCTAAGGGTCAGCAGAGTTGTGCTGACCTCTCCCTATCTGAGCAACCATCTTAAAGAGGCATTTTGATTCTCGAGGCCAGAGATTTGCTGAACTTCTAAGGGCCCGAAGCATGAACTCTGCAGACAGTGCCATCAGGGTAAAAATAGGCCCTGACTCTTTTCCTCCCAGTTTTTACTTCATACTTTGATCTCTGCCTGATCTGTTTGAGGACATAAATTAATGACCAAAAGTCACAGTGGAATTGAGTAAACCGCAGTACTCTGCACAACTTCCAGCAAAGGGGGAAAAGGGTGGGGGTGAGGGGGGAGCAGCAGCACTAGCACCGTTTCTGTTCCCAGTGTTTGACAGATGAGGGGGAACTGCGCTTACCCGCTTTTGTCACTAGAGGATGCTAGCGGGAACACTTCGCAACACCTAATTATCAAGGATCTGGAATCACCTTGCTTATTAGTAAAAACTGTTTTTGTTTGCTTGTTTAAACACAATGCATATATATAATTTGCCAGTAAAGAGTTTAAGTTCATTAAGGATTAAGGATACTGGCATACTTTTGAATTCTCAAAACACTGTTCATCAGGAAAAAAAAGAAAAGCATAAGGCCTACATGGTAAAAAGCAGGTTCCTCCTGACCCTGGGATCCTTGAGAAGCAAAGACAGGGGTGGGCCTACTAGTGTTACTAGAGACCTAAAATGCCTCAGAGGTGAGCCCATGAAGAAGCATTTTAGTTTGACCCACTTTGGTGACTTTTTGAACCTGTACCCATTTTTCAGAGCCAGATGGGTCCAGACAACTTGACAGTACTCAGCTCCTGGGTCTGGGGCCTGAGAAGTCAGTCCCAACACTTGAAATAGCTGCAGCAGCACCTGAGAGCATGCTCTGCACCGCAGCAGGCCGGGTTTTCTAGAGCCCACCGCTTACACGATTGTGGGGCAGGGGGTTTTAAAGAAAAAAATCTCAAACATAAGGTAGATGTTAATGTGAATAGTATTTATTTACAATAAGGACATAAATTACAACAAATTACATATTTTTTATTTATTGATTTTATGGAGGAAGAGAAAGAGAGATGTTGATTTGTTGTTCCACTTATTGATGCATTCATTCATTGATTCCTGTCTGTGCCCTGAGCCAGGATTGAGCCTGCAACCTTGGACGACGCGCTAATGAACTGAGCTACCAGTTTGTTAGCCAGGGGAACAATTTACACATTTAAAAAAGCTGACAAATACCACAAACATCACAAAAAAATTCCCATACTCAAATATTAATTTTTGGCTGTTTACTCTTTGATTGCTTCTTCATATGACAATATTTTGATAGTGGTACTCCTTTATAGAGAGGACTACACAGATAATTCAGACTTTTCTTAGCATGGTGGGTCAGAGTTCTTTTATTTTTTGATTGTTTAGGGAAGTTTCTTTTGGGTTCACAGTTTGTTTTTGGCAATATCATGTAAACATTTAGGTTTGTCACCAAACTGGGAAAAACCCTTGATCAAAATTTCTTTCATCTATGAGCTATAAGATTCCAGAGCATTTCAAATTTTCTTGTGCTGGGACTATCTTAAATGACTCTTTTTAAAGAAAAATTATTTTCCAAAGATGGGCCACGTTCCTTCAGAGTCCCAGCAGTTGGCCCCCTCAGTGTGACTCAAACCCCGAGAAGCCACTCCCACTTCATTCTGGGTCCTAGGGTGGGGCCCGGAGCGGCAGGAGTGCCGCTGGGGCCCATTTGCACGTCCACAGGCGTCTCACTGAGGGCGACCTGTGACTGTGTGAGCCTGGCCAGGCAGGTCCCTATCAGCAGGGCATTGATGTTGCTGGTGACCACGGTCTCGAAGTCATCAGAAACTATCTCGGGCACTCGGGTAACCAGACCCATCAAGAAGCGGCCCCCAGTATTGTCGGCTGACACGTTTCCAGTCCCTACAACTTCTGCACGCTGCGACACTGTGTCAGGGCCAATGACCCGGCTGCTTGCTCCGGATCACTCGAGAGTCCAACACCTGGTTGGGGCTAACACGGGTCTTCACGGTCAGGTCAGCTCCAATGTGTTCAGGGTCATAATACGCATATTTCACTGTCAGAGGTGTGAACATCATCACCCCCACGGCCCCCGCAGGACACCCATTAAAGTGCTGACATAAGCCTTATGCCCACGCGACCATTCCCGAGGCTCGTGTCCGCAGTGAGGTGGATGGGGCCGGGGTCTTCCCGGCTGCAGCGCTCGGTGGCGTCACGGCCTGCAGCGTGCCAGCCCGGGATGAGCTCCTTCGGAGAGGCTTTCCAGTCCAACTCATACGTGTTCTTAGAACATGTCACGTCAGCTGCCACGTCGTCGTCTAAACTCATTGTGAGGCACTGAAAAACAAGTTGGTGACTTCCGCTGAGTGCTTGTCAGTGGTTCCCAGCAGAGTTCCGATAATTCGGGCAGTACCCTGGTTGCGTCGCTCATAACTGTCCACGATGGAGGCCAAGATGACCAGGCGCAGCCGGACCACGCGGCCCCAGGAAGG
>PVKM010009352.1:0-37048 GCA_004027735.1 Carollia perspicillata | reverse complement strand
GTTTTATTACATTAGTGAGTCTCCCTATGAAATATAATTTTATCTATAGCAATAAGGCCAAAATATGATGTCAAGTCATTAAATATAATTTGGTCCCCTGACTCTTTAGGTGATTTCTTTTGAAAAGCTTATCTCCTTAGGATTCTATTTTTCTTCCTACTCCCTCTGCTTACACAGCCATCCCTGCCCCCTGGAACTTCCTTTTCCTCCTTGGCCAGACGCCAGGCCTCCAGATGCCGGTGACACGCCCTCTGAACTCCACACAACATCTGCCTCATTTCCATATGAGTTGAGCCCCTGGCAGAAGAGAGAGCTGTACACAACCCCCAGCCCCACCCTGGCTGGACCTGCACCCTGCAGGCACCGGCCTTCTGTGACCCTTTAAACTGAAATGTGTCCCACCTACGGGACAGACCACCCTTCCTGCCCCTCCCCTACCCAAGTCCACACTTCACCTTTGATAAATGGATTTCTATTCATCAGACAAGACAGAACTTGTCATCTCTTCTGAAAAACTGTCCCAAATTCCTCTGAGAGATATTAACTCATTTGGCCTGTCTTTACTGGCCTGTGGGTATAAACTGGTGACATTCACAATAATGTCTAATATATTGTTTCCTTATACAACTGTCTATGATGTAGAAACTCAGTCTCCTGCCAAGCACTCCCACCAAGACTTTTCGGATATTCCCCTTGCAGGGCCTCACCCATACTCTCAGATAGGTCTGCCCTCACGAGAACGAATCTCCACCTCTGTCTTGGGCAGTGTTTTCCATCAAGCACAGCCATTGTTCCTGTGAAAACTGGTCTCCCCAGGTCCTCTCTTGCTGCTGTGGCCCCACAGCCTCCACCCTGCTCAGGAGATGCAGTGATCTCCACGGACGTGTTCACTCCTCCCCACCCCCTCTACCACCAGAGACACGTTTCAGCAAGGTTTCCAAAGTGGACTCCCAGGGTCAGAGTTCTGCTAATTCCCATGATTAAATGAGTCACTGTATTCTAAACTGTTGTTTCTCAAAGTGTGGTTCTTAGACCAGCAGTATCCCCATTACTTGGAAGCTTCTTAAAAATACAGAAACATGGCCTCCCCACGGACTGATATTTTAACAAAATCCCTCGTGAATCTTACCTACATTAATGTTTAATAAGCATTACTCTAAATTAAACAAAATTAAGCATGTTTCTTTACCCCAATTCCTCAGAGCCTTGCATATGCCGGTATGCGGCGTAACTCCAAGAGGCACATAAAGTGCAAGGCTTGTGTTTTGTAGAACATATTATGGGAAATCCTGTCTTAGAACTCCACCATGATGAACGGTACTGTGGCCAGGCTCTGTTTAGGAGACAAGATTTTCTTCTCTTCTACCTTGTTGGTTACCTTCTGTTAGTGGTGTGCTGGTAAATGTTTAATGACCCCCTTTCCAGGGGACAAAATAGCCCTGATTTACTTGGCAATTTCCATGGTCTAAATACTCCCACTGTGGCCAATTTCAGGCCACCTTAGCAATGTCGCTGGAAAGACATGCATCCAGGCGGCTCTCACAAGCCATTAAGAGCTGGCTTGAGAACTCCACTGGTTGGCGAGGGGCAGGGGGGCATCCTGCTGTGCTGCTTGTACCCCGTGATGCACACGCGTTTAAGTAGAGCACCTAATCCAACTGTACTTCACTCCTCCGCACACCCTTTAGTAGCCAACACCAGACTACACTCAGAGTTACTCTTCTCTCCACGACTAAGGTGCTCTTACTAGGACAAACCTCACCATCATCCTTCTGTCAGATGGATGGGTTTCTATGACACCAACTCCACCAACTTGCCAGGTGTAGCCTGAAAGTTTGACTCAGGCTGAGAAGTGCACACCCAGAGTCGGCGCTCCCCCAGCACCCTGTTGGGGCTCCCAGGCAGCACACCTTTGGCTTATAGTGTTATATTTGGTTGCCCTTCTCTTCCTCCTGATATACCATGAGCTCCTCCAGGGCAGAGACAGTGTATGAACAGTTCGATGCCCTCAGTGCCCAGAGCTTGGCACATGATAAGCACTTGAGGAGTGTTAACAAATGCAAGGCCACCTGCTCACAGTGGAACTGAACTCTCACCCTCCCTGCTTCTAAATCTCACTTCCTGCCCCAGGGTTTTGCTCTAGGTCACATGACTAATTAAAGAAAATAGAGCTGGTGCTTCCTCAGTCCTGGCTACTCAAAGGGTGGCTCAAGACTTTGTCCAGCAGCTTGCACTGGGGTCAAGCACAGCCCTGGGACAGACATAGCGAAAATAGCAAAGATCCTTTCCCTTCTTACACAACCAATTTGGAAATGACTTCTGATTCTGGCCTGCTCGGTTCTTTCTTTTCCAAAACATTTAGCATCCTTCTCTCTCTCTCTCTCTCTCTCTCTCTGTGGGCTTTTTAAGTTGTCTTCCCTGCAAAGTTTGCATATAAAGCCTTGTTCCAACACAGAGAACCAAGCAGATGGAGGAAAATTAAACGGGAGAAGCTTTGAAGAGAGGAACTGGAATAGCTCCTATGAAGCAAATTATCTGCTTCCCAGCAGGGCTCTTAAACTCAGTAAGGCCAGAGTGTTCAGGGATCAGAGATCAGCCACGGTGTCTGGGGGATGCTGGCCTGGCTAAGAGGGTCACATGGAAAGCCAGTTTCCTGCAGTGGGAGCACCAGATCTCAGCAGCTGCCGCAACACCAGTACTTCTGAGTCACCTCTGTATCTCCGGGAGGGCTCGGGATTATAGATGGCACACTGAGCTGGACCTGCATTTCTCTACCTACAGGAAGAATCTGAGTATCAGGAACCAGAAAATGAACAGATGAGAAGCGGCTGGGGATGCCTGGCCATAATATCATGTTATTAAAAATGAAGGGAGATGGTGTATCCTGTGGACTTTATCTTCTACCATCTGGGCCACACCTTTTCAACTTTGTGGGCCATAAGGAGTCCACTCCTAACTCCTATTACAGCAGTCATTCAACATCTATTTGCTGAGCACCTACTATGGGCCAGACCCACTGAGCTACACTGAGTGGTAAGTAAGAGTCAGTCTTGTCCTATAGACTGGGAGGTAGAGTGGGAACTCTCACAGCCAGGTTCCCACAAGTAAGTGATAGGGTGCAGATGAAAATACAGGTTTCTGGACTCCCAGCCCAGGGTCCCTCCTTTACAGGTTGCTCTTGGGAGCTGCCCTTTGTATAACTGGCAATGTGTCCCACTTTGAATCTTTGCATGCACCAATCTACGTCATGTTGGATCTTCCATAGCCTGTTTTGTAGCCAAAAGCTGTGAATCAATTTACTAAAGATAGTTCCTTCTTCCAGCCTTTGTTGAAACTAAAACTGGAATTACACTTCTATCTTCTGTTCCACAAGAAGGGAAACTTTCCCTCATTCATTTATTCATTCAACAAATACATATTAAGCACCTTCCCTTGTCTAGCACTATCCTAGGCATTGGAAAAGCAGAAGAGGGGAACAAAAATGAATCTCTGCCTTTTGGCATTTATACTGTAGCAAGGTTAGATAGAAATGAATAATAAACTTAATTTAAAAGTAGGTTGTGTGTAATATCAAAAGAGGGTAAATGCTATGGTTTTTTATTTGTTACCTGTCCCCTACCGCCCAATTATCAGGCAATCTGCTTTCAAAAGAACCTTTGTCAAAGGCAAATCTCACAGTGCTGCTCTTCTGATGAAAACCCTCCAATTGTTCCCACCATGTTCACGATAAAGCCCATAGCTCTGGCCTCCACTTGACCTTCCAGCTGGGTCCTTATCACAGATCCCTTTGCCACCGAACCTCCAGGCATGCTGTCCCTGTGGACACATTATGCGATTGGGCACATTTCAAAGGGCCTAGAAGAAGAATCTGTCACCCATTCTTCCAGTCCACATTGTGCTCTGTCCCTAATGGAGCCTTTGTAATAGTTAAAAAACCACACCACCAACTCATCCTCCACTTCCCTGTTAACCCCTAAAAGGTGTGGCTCGTGTCTGGTGTACTTTTACCCACCTAGGACTTGTACATAGAATGTGTGTAATATAGATTTGCTGATTGGAAAAACTAACAATATTGGATAGAAACCTACCTGGCTAGTCTGTGATCCGGTGTCACAATGTGGAGGACCTTTAATTCCTGGCCAAGGAAGACCAGTGGGCATCTCCTTTTTTAGGCTCTGTGTATTATTTAAGTCAGGGATTGGCCTGCAGGGATGGCCTGCAGGCCAGAACTGACTTAGCACCTGTTTTTGTGAATGAAGTTTACACAGACACTCTTGTCCATTCACATACTATCTAAGGCAGCTTTCACCCAACAATAGCAGAGCTCAGTAATTGCAACAGCAGAGCAGAGTAATTACGACAGAGTAATTTATGGCCTGCAGCACATAAATATTTACTATCTGAATCTTTACATAGAGCTTGGTGAGCTCTACGCTAGGCTCTCCCAGACAGAGTTGGTTTGAACAAATTTCTAGCATGTACACAATTAGCATAACTTCTAAAGTTAGTCCAGAAACAGGTGCAAAATCCATGTATTCTACCTACTGGGGACACAGCAGTCATTTGCCCCTCTGACCTTGCCTCATTACCATAGTATTACCCATTTCCTTCTGAGCATTAAGCATTACAACTTGGCCTCTATTATTTGTGGATCTTATCATCCCATTGCTATTAGTAAACCTAATTCTCTAAATTCTCCAACTGTCAGCTGTGGCCTTTAGAGAGAGCTACCATGGAGTTCTGGTACCCTTCTTTCTGGTACATCTCTTATTGCTTTGAGAAATGGAGCATCTTCTGGGTCCTCCCACTAAATAGAACCAGCTGGTGAATCTCCCGGCCTTCCATAGTACATAATATCCTAGCACGCTCATTTTCCTGAGACTTTTGATCTACCATCTGCCATAGTACTTCTGGCATTTTTACCTTCCTAGATTCGAGCCATCACTATCACCATGCTTCCCAGAGCCATCCTAACGTGTTCACAGCATCTCCTGGGGGTTGGTAAATCCTGTACAACAGAAGAGTGCATCTCTATACTAAGTTCTCCCTCATCCAACTCCCCCCCTTGATTTGGCACCCTCAGAATACATTCCCATATACACACACCCTGTGCACTGTCCTGGGCAGTATATCCAGACTTGGGGTAACGATGTTAGAGAAAGTCTGCTCTGAGGAAGGGAGCAGTGACTTTAGGGCAAGGGGATCTTTTCAGCCAAGGGCAACACCTAGATTGAGTTAAAACCTGAGTGGGGGTGTGGGGGATGGGGGTGGGAGGCTGCTATCAACCAGCAGAACTGCCCACATGTGGATGAAAGAGTTCTTCAGCACTAAAGGGGGCTGGCTCTGAGTGGCACAATCCAATGTCCGCTGCCAGTGATATTCTAACACCCTCCTACACCCTGGATGGCAGTGAGACCTATCTGCCAGGATGTTGGTTCCTGGCAGGAGGACACCTGACAGGTATATAAATTTCCTCTAAGGGGAAATTTTGCTATCAGAATAGTATGACAGAAAAAACAAGACCTGAAGCTCAGGTGACTCATCCAAAGTTCACAGATGGTTTGTGGCTGACACTAGACTCTGGGTTGATTCCAACCTCTGATCCAGAGATCTCTTCCCAGCAGCTGTTATCCTCAGTTTTCCTTCTGTACCCCCCATGCAATTTCAGAGGTGATGCATGAATATTGAGATGAAGACTCCTAAGCTCCCAAATCTCCATCCAGTAAACTACATATACCAGGAGTGAAGAGGGATTAAGTTACTCATCAGCATGCTTCTTACCAGTGTCCCAAGTACTGCAGATAAGTCTGACAACCAACCAGGCGTATCAGTGCCAGCACCTGGTATACAAGTAAAACAGATGGAGGCTTTCCAGTAAAAGCAAGAAACAACTTGGCAGTGACCCTATCCAACTTCCTCACTTTTCAGGAGCAAAGGACATGCCCTGAATCACACTGTAACTTATGAAAGGGCTGAGGATAAAGTAAGAGCTGGAAAAGGTAAAGTCTTTTCCTCCAGAGTTAACTATGATTGCTGGAGGGAGCATGTCTAGCTTCTGTGGTAGAACATAGTAGGAATGAATCTACCAGACAGAGGTTGAGAGAGGAGAATAGAGTAAGGTTAGTGTTTCCACAGACTATATCCCAAGGTGTGTGTGGTGGGGGGGGTGACCACCAGCAGCCCAGAGTTGCCTCTCTTTCCTGGGGCATTAAGTCTCATGCTCTGGTATATAAGCCAGCCCAGACCAACCAACTACAACAAAGTCTAGGCTTCCTTACTTTGTGTTTTCCAAGAATAGAAGGTCACCTTTAGGGTGACCTTGGTAATAGTCAGGTCTTGATTATTATACTTTAGGAGCAGAAGTATGACATGCTTATAGGATATCTCAGTACACAAATGGAGTTTACCCAGGGTGGGAGTGCTCTGGATGGGGGAAAACGTGAAACCAAGATCTGGATGAGCAACATTGAAAATGGAATAACTGGGGCAGGGGTAGGTCAAGGGTGCTAGCTTCGATTCCCTGAAGAGTAGCCATGGAGACCCGTGTATGTCTCCAAAGAGCATGAATTGGAGTTGCAGGGAGACAGCTGTCAGCTCTTCCTAACATGTGGCTTCCTGATAGCTGGAGCTATTTAGGAATGCTGAATGGCATAATCTCTCCTCATAAGTAAGTAGTGAGTTTCTCAACCCTTCAAGTAAGTGTTCAGCAAACCATATGGCAGTCACACCACCATCAGGGTTTCTAAATTGGGAGGGAGTCTTTAAGAGGTGGGTGCTAAGGTGCCTTCCAACCCCAGATTCCTCAAAGCTCATTGGCTTGGTGGAACAGCAGAGGGCAGAGAAGTGGTTCCTGTAAATACGAGCTTATTTATACTCCAGCTATTATAAGCAAAATAGTCTCCTCTGTCTGTGCCTGTGGCTGGTACTCACCTGGGCAGCATGGAGACGACACTCAATTTGTGCCCCAGCTAACAAACTAGAGGAGTTGTGACTCTGTCCCCACCACAATGTCGCCACAGCACAGCTCTCCACCATCAGCTTCCCTACTCAGAGCCCAGAAAGTGTCCCCAGCACCACCAACATTTCCTCAGGCATGGGATGTGTTTATTTAACAAGAATTTCAATGATCACTCTATCCTCTCCTCTCCTTCACATACACTGTAACTTGAGCTAATAGAACAGATAATTCAGAGATCGTAATTCAAGAGAATAGGATGGCTTCTGCTGACAGTATTCATTCTAAGCACTGGACCTTCATGAAGAGGAAGATCTGATCGCTCGGGCCTATTCCGGAGGCTAATGGCCCCCGTTGAGGACTCTAAGGGGGGCAAGTAGATTCAACCAGGACCCCAGGCCACTCTTATTCTCACTTCTCACTTGCAGGAGAATTTAGAGGGGGGGGATCACCCAGCCACCCCAAACATTAATCTAATTCAAATTTTAAAAAAACACATTAAAGGTAAGTTGGCAGAGTTTGGAAACTGAGTTTAGAAGGGTGGGATAGAGAAACAGAGGAGACCTAAGTCTGGGTTTAGCAGACTACCATATTCCTGGTGCTTACAGAGGTCTCATTCCCATAGCCAGTGCCTTGGCGTGGAGCACTGAGCAAAGCCAATCCACGACACTGCTGCCCCGGCAACTGTCTCATTTGCCCAAGCGGCCTGCAGGGACCTTAAATGGATGCCAGCCCCCTCATGCAAGCACACGCCCTGGACAGCAACACAGAGTCACAGGCAAATGTAAGTTCCTGGCAGGAGTTTCACAACAGCCCTGTGATCAACAGTTCCCCCACCTCCCAGCACCTGTTTCCCTCGAGCATCCCTCAGACAACCCTCCATGGGGCTTCCCCAAACCCTGCTCCTTTGCTCCTTTGGTTTGAACTGACCGATCTGGCCCTAGCCTGGGAACCCCAAAGCCCTCGCCCGATGGACCTTAATAAAGGCATGAGCCCCATGTCTTCCCTCTCTCTGTCTGCACTCAGCCTTGACCTCTCCGTACAGCCCTCAAGGCATGCTGGGTACTTCCTCTAGGACTTGGGAATAATAAACTCTATTTCATTTCTCCTGTGGTCTGTTGTTGAACTCCAGCCCCACTTAACAAACATTAATTTAGCAAAGTCATAACCTTTGGGTAAAGAGCTAAAAGTGGATGCTGTTAGGACCCGAGGTCACCTGCGGCCCAGGGTTCTCAGACCCAGAAGACAAGAAGCATCTGCCACACACAGACAGCCTGGCACCCAGTCTGGCAGTTTTATAGAAATGTGGCTGCTTCTTAGAGTCATGAAACACTATGTGAAGGACTCTGAGAATCTGAGAGCTCTTCCTTCATCTGACACATAAGGAAATTGTTTGGAGTGTTACCACGCTCCGCCCTCATTGCTAAGGGAGTAATTGGCCGAACATGACCGAATCCCACTTTTCTGACCCCGAGGATAGTGTGTTTTACCCATCATTCCATGCCATGTCCCTAAGTGCTGCTCTGGGTAAAGCTGACAATTGAGGCAGGCTCTAAGGTAAAGCCAGAATTGTGTCACCATGGTGCCTCCCCTTCCCAGTCCCTCTTCCACATACTGGATGGGGCAGGGGCTGCCCTGCCTTCCAGCAGTCTCCATGCTCTCCACCCCAGCCCCTCCCTGCCTGGCTCTTCCCAGAAGGACTTGCTTTTCTCACACCAGTTTTCATTCAAATGTGTTTCTGGAAGGAATTGACCTAAACCGGGTAATCAGAGTAATTCTCCCTGAGGCGGCTGCCTTTCTGAGCTTACACTTTCTCAGAATTTAACACAAAGGCATCTCCATGGGTGAAATGTAGAGCTATTTTTGAGCAAGGGCTCTTTCCCTGTGGCCCTTGCCAATTCCCACACTAGTCCCAGGTTGCTGCACTCTAGATGTGACCCTTCTAGTCTCCCCTTCCACCTCGCAGAGCACGTGTGCCTGAGGCAGCCCCCACCACCACACACAGAGGAATGGGCTGAGAACGGGGCCTGGGGCCCACTTCCCCCACCACCAGCACTGCCTGGTAGAGCCAGAAGCCAAAGAGAAGGAGGGGTCAGTTCTCCTTCTCACAGGGCCACCACACAATGGTCATGTCTAGAAGAGAAAAAAATGGCCTCGCTGCCCATGGGAAAGGATAATGACCCAAATTACAGCCAGTCGCCTGTCGGATGAGATGGCACCTGCCCTGGGGAAGCCACATGGGGAGCAGGGCTTCCAGGGCAGGCAGGAAGCCCAGGGACAGAGCAACACCAGCTGCAGACTCCAGTCTCACCTCCTGGTTTCACACTTGGAGCTTTCCAAGTCCCCTGGGCCCTCCCAGAAAACAGAGCGACTTCAGGGCACCCCGAGCTGGGGTGGGGGGGTGGGGGGTCAGGAACACATACACAAGTTACCCTCTAACAAGGCCACGAAACCAGGAAATCATCCTCCTGACCAGAATCCTTAAAGACTTTTTTTTCCTTTTACAGATTTTAATTCTGCAGAATTTTCATGGACAATGGAATGGAATAATTAAACCCCAATGCCTGAAACTATGAGATTTGGAAGTAAAAGACGTCATACTCACAGCACAAGGTGGGACATGGAGCTGGGTCCCTCCTACTTGTACAACTGGGCAAGCCTAAGTACGGTATTGTCCTGTCTGAGCCTCATTTTCCTAATAATGGAACTTCACACGATGGCTCTGAATATTAGGCATTTGTTCACTAAAAAAAAATGTTTATCAAGCATCCATTCTACATGGGGACATACTCCAACAAGTAAATATTAGTAATAGTTGCGGTGGTAATGATAGTCACTGTTATTGCAGTTGTAGAAATTGCAGAAGTAAAGTAGGACTAAGCATTTATTGTCAGGCACTGTTGCAAGAATTTTACATTATTAGCTCATTTCAGACCCCTAATAACCCTATCAGGGAGGTCCTAATGCTATACTATTTTTCATGGTGGAATAAATTCACAAGATAAGTGAATTATCCAACAGCCATAACCATTGCATTCAAATAGCATGTCCTATTGGAATAAGAGATTATGAGCAGATCATTATAAAAGGACAATGGAAAACACCAGATTAAAATTTAGAAAATAGCAGGAGGGAGACCTAATTAGATCGAGGGGTCACGGATGACTGAAGCTAGGGCTGGGAGATGGGACTGTGCCGACCACGAGAGAAGCGCGGGATAAAGTACAAAGCACCTAACGCCCTGTCTGATGCAGAGCATTGACTTAAAAATGCTAGTCTCCCCTCCTTTATCAACTCCCTGTTATAGAAACTTGACAGGAATATCCACCAAAATGTTTATAATCACAGCGAAGACAACTGTATTTCTACGAATGAAAAGAAAGTGATGCAAGTAGACTTGACCTTTGAGCCAGAGAGCCTGCCTGAACATAGAAGACCAAAGGTGGTGCAGTGCCAGGAAAACTGGGGAATGTCCTATGGCTCAAAGCAAAAGACCCTCCAAGAGCATGATCTGGTCCTCTGACAAGAGAGGACAAGCCATGTGATGGCATCCCCCATCCATGGGACACTTGAGAATAAACTAAGGGTCTTGGCTGATGGTGCTCCCTTCCGAAATTCAGACATTTGTCCAACAACCAGTTAGGGATCTTCCTCTTGATAACAATTTTGATGGATGGATGGATGGATGGATGGATGGATGGATGGATAAATGGCCTGTCTGTATAACATCTCCAAGTGACTTATTTCAATCATCACCTTCCTATTAAGGAACAACCAATTCATCCTGACAGTAGCTGGGCTTAGAGTTTAATAAATACATCCTCCAGCACTCCGACAGGGGACCTATTAGGCTGGTAATGGAAGCTGCACTTTCAGACCAGCTATTTGTGGCAAAATGACTGTTCAATAGTTTTTGAAGCTCCTTGATAATCCGTCTAGTGCATCTTCTATATTCTGTGACAGCCACAGGAAATACCTCAGGAGATGGGGAAATAGCTAAGGTGGAATTACAAGGTACAACAAGGGAGATTCTACATGTTTTATATGTTGGGGTTATGCCTGGGAATATATTTGAACTAAATTATTTATTGATAAATTGTGGATCCGACGTAAGTTAATATGGAGATTCTCCTTTGCATGTAGATCTGCAGAAAGTGGGTGATAACAAAGAACTTGGAAAAGCTTGGCTGTTTTAAGGATCCACAATAAATTGTGAAGAAATGGCATTATAAGCATATGCTGTTTTTTTGGTAAGTAAATGAAGAGCTTTGGAATATCTTAAAATAAGCCAGTAATTTCAAATATTTCCCCTGCAATTTGTTTACACATTTGGATCAAATCACTCTGAATTGCAAGAGAATTTCTTTTCTTTCCTTTATGTTTTAAATAAATGGAGAGGTTTAGGAAGGATAGACCTGAGAGTGTTAGAAAACAGCTAGCTCAGTGTGAACTGTCCTTCTGATATATGGGCTAGAAAGTCTGATGGGTCACGGGCTGAATTAATACAGGTATAGATTTCAAGTCAAAGGAGGTAAGTTTACTAGTAGCTAAATTTTAAGAATATTAGTAACAGAACATCCCCAACAAAAGTGATCAAGATAGTAAAGATATAAAAACTGTGATATATAAGAAATGTCGACGGATCTAGAATTAGAGACTATAAAGGAGAAGAGAGAAATGTGATGATAATCTTAATGTACTCAAATTTGTTCTTTGTCTTAAGTGAGCAGACCAAGGAATAAGGGGTAGAAATGAGAAGGAATAAAGCTTCAGATCTAAAAGGCCTTTCCAGTGAGGGGCCTGTGTGAGTGTCCTTTCCTAAAACAGTATGGGCAAAAGACAGCAAAGAAGACCTTAGGCATGATGCAGAAAGTCATGGCAGTAAGGGGCTGAAACACCCAGTGGACCCCAGCATGACAGAGTGAGTTCATTTCCAGGTTTGCTCATAAAAATCCTTAGAGAGCAGGATGACAGCTGGTGGGTAGGGGGGTGGACGGATTGAGCAGAAAGGAAAAAAGGTTTCCACAAACATAGACAACAGCATTGTAGTTGCGGGGGATGGGGGAGGTGGGTATAGGGGACTAAATGGTAATGGGAAAAATACAATGGAAATATGAATTCAAAAAATAAAAATAGAGAATCTAAGTGGGGGCAAGCCATGTGGGCCCTCGGGCAGGTGGGGCGGGAGCATGACCTGGCATGAAATAGCAGAGACGCAGTGAGGGAGGAGGTATTGCACAAGGGAAGGTGATGGGAGGTGGAGGTGGCCCGATGTTGGAGTCAAAGTGGGGCAAGGAGGATCCCCAAGCAGGGGACACGGTGGCAGCCCAGTGCGTGGTGTCAGAGCCAAGCACCGTGAACGGTGCAGGGACAGTTATGGCAGCCTGGCACCCGGTGTGAGAGCCTAAACAGGGTGAGGAAAGAATCTGTGCAGCTTGGCGAGGGCCACCAGAGCCTGGCTGGGTGAGGAACGTGTTGGGCAAGGGCAAGGTGCAGTGGCGGAAGCTCAGGGTGGAACGTAGGAACAGAGCGAGAAGGACATCGACTTGGGGGCACGGCAAGGGCACAGTCTGGTGTGGGGTGCTGAAGCCCACGAGAGGCAGGAAGGCTTCTGCAGTGGTGGCTGGGGGCGGGAGAATGGTGCCAGGGACAGGATATCAGTTCCAAGCTGGGGAATTTTTCCAACAAGTCAGTATATGGAGGATCGTGGCAGGACCAGGCTTCTCACAGTTGGGGAAAGAAATTATGAATATGCAAAGAAAAAAACTATAATCAACCCAGAAGTGTCAAATTTAAAATGGAGTTTAAGGTACGAATTCATGGTTTTAAATATTTAGATATATGGAATCATATAGATAGCTACAGAAACTAGTATACACATGTGTATGTACATGTATATATATTCCCTGGCTCTGCCCACTGAGGCCGGGCAGCAGTGACACCCAGTGACAATGGAGACACCTAACGCAGAGATATTAGTGTCTGTATGCATCCTCCACGAAAGGAAGCCAGGATCCCCTGGAGAAACTGCTGAGTCTGGGGACAGAGCAGGGAAAGTACAGGATGAGACAGGAGCATCTTTTTGTGCCAGAAAATAAGGAGATGCTCAATGAACATGAGAACACAGCAAAAGGACCCAGGAGCCAGCTGAAAGGGCCTCCTTCGGTACCAAGCTGGGACATTTTAACTATCAAAATAAATAAAGATAGTAACAGGTTATAACCCAATAAAAACAGGAATTCGTGAAGCTATCCTGATCTAATTACATAAAGAGAGAGAAGAGGAAGTTTTCCATTATGGTGGATTGCCAACTGATAAATACGCAAAAAAACGATGGCGTTTGAAAATCACCAGACAGCCACCATCACAGCATTCATTAACTCGGGCAAGAAACATCCATGGATGCTAAAACGAGCGTGTAAAAGTGTGATGAGGCCCGTGATAGCTTCCAAATACGTCTCTTCAAAACACGTATTGACAATAAAGAGAAGAAGATATTTAGAAGCCTGGCGGCCATCACCTCAGTCAAAGACACTGATACCCAGCAAGTTGCCTATCTCTCCCGATTTAGGTTTCCCCTCTTTTAGGCATTACCCATTTTCATCTTTTCTCCATCCTTGTTAGGGCGTCTGTCTTCTACATGGTGACTCGTATGATGTTTTCACACGTTCTGGATTGCTGGTGCCCTGAGCTACAAACGCCTCCTCCTGGACATGGGGCTGCTCATGGCACCTTCAGTCCTGCAAAAGCTATAAATTTTGAGTTGAATATAGCACTGTTTTCTTCTATAACTTGTGTATGTGGGGTTTTGCTTAAGAAGTATTTTCCTTCCCCCAAGGTCATTGGCATGTTCATATAAATGTCTTCTAAGAGCTTTAAAGTCATATTTTACACAATTAGTCTGTAATCTACCTGAACTTTATTTTGTTTCTAAGAGACGGAAGTGCAGTTTACTTTGATTTTCATAGGGAAAGCCCACGTTTCTGATCCCAAACTGTCCTTCCCCCATGAGTTGGAAAGGCTCCTCTGTTAACAACTGCATTCCTACAGAAGCTGCAGTCCATTTCTGGGCTCTCCATCCTGGTCCACGATCACAGTGGCTCTTGCCCCAGTGGCTGGGGAGGAAAACCCACTTCAGAGCATCGGTTCCTACAGTGGGGATCCCCCAGGAGCTCTGCTGCACTGTGGGCACAGCTGTTTTCTGCAGCTGAGGCATCGGAAGGAAAAGCAAGAGGACCAGCCATTCTTGAGTCAGGACCATGCCAGCCAGCTCTGGCCTCCAGAAAACTTGACTTTGATCTTTGCTCTGCACCAGCTAGCCATAGTCTCTCACTCACCTCACAGGCCCTGATGCAGGAGATGGCACGGGGCAAGCTTCAAAAGTTCAGCCTCCGTTTGAGAAGCGCACAAGAGAGCAAGGAAACTGTCAGGCACGGGATAGCAAAAAGGCACAAAGGACACCCCGGGGCCATTGAGTAGGCATTTCCATCCAGAGTGAACATTTTGAATAAGAAAAAACTGGATGACCACTTGGCCATACATTTAGAAACTCTCCGTTTTTCTGTGCTCCGAATACCACATTATTATTTATTACATTGCAAATAGTTACATTGCATTGTCTTCCTGGCACCTGTTTCTCTGTGTTGTTTAAGTTTGAACAAATTGTATCCACTATAGAAAATCTTCGGTGAAGAGAAAGTTTTTGTTCAAAGAGTGTATTGAAATATTTTTAAAATGCAGAAAGCACCTGCCCGTTTCCTTCTGTAGTGGTGCAGGTTCAAGCTTAGCTAATATTTGTGAAGAAAATATGCATGACACCCATGCTAGAATTGCCAGCCGTAGGAGAGCAGGTTTGTATTGATTTAAGTCATGGCGAAGAGTCTCGTGCACCCGTATTAGTGTGGGATAGCGTTTTAAGCAGAAAGGGTGCTGCAGAGGAGACAGGGCCATCTCTCCCCGGGTGCTCCAAAGAGCCCCGCGGCCTACACCACGGGAGGATGGGGAGAACTGAGCAAAAGCCACGTGCCAGAGAAGCCCATTTTAAGTGAAATGGTTGTGTGGAGAGACCCATCAGCTCCTTTGCAAAGGGACAAGTCGTAAACCTGCCTAATGACTTGGAAACTCAAAATTGCCCCTCTCGTTTTAAAGAATTTTTAATGCTGTCCTCTCCAACGGGCACCATTAACAAAGAAACCCTTCACATGTGCACATGGTTTCCATGGCAGGCAAGTGTGTTTTCAATGAGACCAGAGGGGAAAAGAACTCTCAGTGGGGGACAGATGCGTGCGGGGAGAGGCGCACTCGCTCATTTCCCCAACCCACCCAATGCGCCCAGGCGGGGAGACTGCAGGCTGTGCGAACCGCAGAGAAAGTGGAATTTAGCTCAGCTGTGACCGCATCGTCCGGCGGCTTTGCCCTCGCTCTTACTTTTGACACTGTATAATAATGCTTTCTCCAAGGAACGTTCTTTAATCTTATAATTTGAAAACAAATTCTATTTCCGTCGTCCTTCTGGTAGGCGACCTTTAATGCTTTTGCTATAGGTGGAACTCTGTCATTATGTTCCGCCTCCCTCCTCGGCTCTCTGGATATCGAATTGCTCAGATGCTGCGGTTTCTGTCAGTGATAATATTGCCCTTTCAAAATTTCTCTGTGAGCAGCCTGAAAGGATTCCATCGGAGCAGTGGTTTCATTAATTTACTTAAATGCATTTCTCAAACAAAGCAGGTTAGTCGTTCTGAAATGTCACAAGCCGGCCTGAAAGTAATTCTGCAAGATACAGTTGTTCAGGCTCTCCGAGGGGAAGAAGAAAGCGAGCTGACGCGTGGCTGCGTGCGGTTCCCAGGGGCCCCCGCAGCCCTGCTCAGAGTTGACCAGAGGCTCCTGCCAGCCCCCTGTGGGGATCACGCTCACAACGTGGTTTTGCTGTGGGGGATCGTCAGCACTAATCTTTCAGACATAAACGGCTGCTGTCTTGAGAGCGTTGTTCGGAGGCAAACGACTGTGTGGGAGCAGCAAAGTAATGGGGCCTGTGGGGTGGGAGCGAGGATGCAGTAGGCTCAACTGGGCGGACTGGCGCCTGGGGAGCATCACGTTGGCGGGAACAGAAGGCTCTGGATCAGGCAGGGGAAATGAAGTTACATGTGTTGAAAGCCCACATGAGATGTGCACAGGCTGTTCGAAAGCATCCATTGGTATATGTCATTCAAGGAAGAGCAAAATGTATCTTCTTCAAACATAGCTCTTATCATTCTGGACTGTAAATCATCCAGATGTTTATCTTTTCTCATTCCCTGGCTAAGAAAGCAATGACTCTCCATTGTCTATTGAATAATGTCTAATCTTCTTAGCATGACATCCAAGGGCCTCCACAAGCTGGCATTGGTTTGTCTTTGAAATCCTAGTTCCTCCCCACTGCCCCCTCCATGCACACACACACATGCATGTGCACACACACACACACACTTACCTACTCCAGTGAAACCAGATGCCCCTCCACTTCCTACTCATGCCTGGAATTGACCTGCCTTTATGCACCTGTGCCAGCTGTAAACCCTCTCCACTCTCAGGCAGCCTGTCAACCTCTACTCACCCTTCAAAGGCCTGAATCTCACCCAATGCTGCAAGGAATGTCTTTGCCTCTTGGATTTGCATGGAACTCTCTGAGGCCTCCAGCACAACGGACTGACTTTACGGTGCTCTGTGTCCACACTGCACATCCCTCCAGAGCCTGACCTCCCAGGAGGCAGCGCCAGTCCTGACCCATCCCTGCACGCCAGTGGTTCTCAGCCCCGCTGAAGAAGCACCGACACTGGGTTCCTACCCTAGAGATCCTGGTACAAGGTCTGAAGTTGGGGTCTGGGTAGAGTATAGATTTTGTATCATCTTAAACGTGTTCAAGTGTAGCTACAGTTCAGGAGTGTTAAGTATATTCGTACTGTTGGGCAACCGCCCTCCAGAACATTTTTATCTTCTCGAAATTAAACTCTATCACCATGAAACAGCAACTCCCCATTCCCCTGCCCCTTCAGCCCCAGAAACCACCATTCTGCTTTCTATCTCTAGGAACTTGTCTACTGTAAGCACCTCATAAAAATGGAATCATACAATATTTGTCTTTCTGGGACCGGTTTATCTCCCTTAGCAAACTGTCTTCAAGATTAATGCACATGGTAGCATGCAACAGGAGTTCCTTCATTTTTAAGGCTAAATAATATTCCATTGAATGTATTACATTTTCTTTGTCCATTCATCTGTTGTGGCATTCAGTCTGCTTCCACCTCTTGGCTATTGTGACCCACGCTGCTACGAACATGAGTGTTCAAATGTATCTTGGAGATCCAGTTTCAATTCTTTTATATATACCCAGAAGTGGGATTGCTAGATCACATAAGTCTGCTGATTTTTTTTGAGGAACTACCATACTGATTTTCATAGTGGCTGCACCATTTAAATGCTCTATTAACAGTGCGTGAGGATTCCAATTTCTCCACATGCTCACCAACACCTATTATTTTCCTTCTTTCTTTCTTTCTTTCCTTCCTTCCTTCCTTCCTTCCTTCCTTCCTTCCTTCCTTCCTTCCTTCCTTCCTTCCTTCCTTTCTTTCTTTCTTTCTCTTTCTTTCTTTTGACAGTAGCCATCTTAATAAACATGTACTGAGATCCTATTTTAGTTTTGTTTTGCATTTCAAAAATTAGTGATGATTGGCTTGTTGGTCATTTGTAATCATCTCTGGAGAAATGTCAATCAGGTTATTTGGGTTTTTTGCTGTGTCTGAGTTACAGAATTTCTTTCACACATTCTGGATATTAACCCCTTATGATATACTCGTATATGTACAATTTGTGAATATTTTTCTCATTCCATAGTTTGTTTTTTTCATGCCATATATTGCATCCTTGCAGGCACAGAGGTTGTCAAGTGTTATATAGCCCTATTTGTCTAATCTTGCTTTTGCTGTCTATTCTTTTGGTTTCACATCTTAGAAATTATTTTGAAATCCAATGTCATGAAGACTTCCCCCTGTTGTCTTCTCAGACTTTCAGAGTTTTAAGTCTTATATTTAAGTCCTTCATCCATTTTGAGTTAATTTTTGTATATAATGTAAGGCAAGGGCCTAACTTCATACTTTTGCAGGTTGATATCCAGTTTTTCCAACACTGTTTGTTGAAAAGGCTATCTTTTCCCCTTTGAGTGGGCTTAAAACCTTTGTTGAAGATTATTTCACCATATAAACTAGGATTTACTTCTGGGGTTCCTGTCCTATTGCATTAGTCTATATGAAATAGACTATCATTACGTCTATCATTATGCCAGTACCATACTGTTTTGATCACTGTCCCTTCGTAACAGGTTTGGAAGCCAGGGCATATGAACCTCTAACTTCATTCTTCTTTTTCAAGATTGGTTTCAGTATTCTGGATCCCTTAGAATTCCATAACGATGTTAAGATATATTTTTCTACTAATCCATAAGTGTCACTGGCATTCTGATAAAGACTCCATTGAATCTACAGATTGCTTTGGGTTCTGCACCCTCTAAGGTAATATATAGATTATACTTTATTAGAAGCTCTTCAGGAGTTTCTATATGCAGTGGCATAATATACCACCATTTCCCCTCCACAGTGGTTAACACAAATCCTTGCAAATAGCCATTGAATGAGAATTTGCTTTAACTTATTAATCAGTTACTTAGCGCATACTTTGTAACTATTTTGGTCTCTTGAGCAATGTGAGAGTAAATTTGATTTAAGATAGAAAGAACAAGGGCCAGGGAATGGGGCTATGATCAAAAGCAGCCAGACTCTGTAAGATAGTGATCGTGAAAGCAAACCACGTCTCTAACTACGCTTTCTCCCCAGGAGAAGGTCCCTCACTCAAAGAAGAAAGCATGTGCCTCCGGGGAAGTGAGCAAAAAGGACGTCATAAGAGAGGCACTTGAGGTTTGAACCCATGTCTAGAGCCACAGCCAGCTTCCCCTGAACTTTCTCAGGGATTCTTGTGAACAAGACATCAATGGAAGTGTCTTATCCTTAGGAATTCAAATAAAATTGGCTTGATTAGATATATGTATATACTGCAAAGTTATTACCACCACAGCATTAGCTAACCTCCATCATGTCACATAATCATCATTTCTTTTTTGTGATGAGAATATTTAAAACCTACTCTCTTAGCAACTTTCAAGTGTATAATAGAACATTATTAACTACAATCACCATGTTGTACATTAGATGCCCAGAAATTATTTGTCTTGTAAATGCCAATTTGTACCCTTTGACCAATATTTCTCCATTCCCCAACCACCATTCCTTATGATATAAGCGGTATTATACTGTATTTATATTTCTCTGTCTGACTCATTTCATTTGGCGAAATGCCCTCAAGGTCCATCTATGTCATCACAAATGGCAGGATTTCCTTCTGTCTCATGGCAGAATAAAAATCCTATTTATATCATGGGGACCCACAATTCCTCCCAATATCCTCATGGACAGAATTTTCCTGAAGACCTCTAGCTTCCTACTTTACTCCCAAGAAGGAATATGTAGCTACCCACAGTTCTGGTTCAAAGATAAGTTCTTTCCCTCTTTCTCCTATGAAACTGCCCTTCTCCTGGTTCTCCGTGCCTCCCTTCTGCTTGCAGTGGCAGGCACACTGGCCACGGGACTTTTTCTTTCAGGACGCCGACACCAATAGACCGAAAGGCAGGGGAGTGGGTTCGAGAGCCAGTGCGGAACACCTTCCCAGAAGAAAAAAGTTGGCATATGCGATAACTGCGAAAATCCCACAAACCTCTTATAAATTATGAAACATTACATTACACTTTAAAAACTGTGCATTTTTCATCAGGATAAAAATAAAAGTCTGCTACTGATGTGCTCAAATATCCTGTCCTGTCTGTGTGACCTGGGCCATCCTGGTGGCCTGGAGCAAGCTCACCGGCGGTCACAACTACCTGGGAGCCCAGGTCCTTCGGAGCCACCCTGACTGAGACAGCTTGCAGTTCCTGTACATGGACCAGCTGTCCAGTCAGGACCAGAGCAATGGCTCTTGGCAATCTGGAGGACTGAACAGAAATCCTCTTGAAAGATGATAGCAGGCTCTCTTCTGGAACAGATATGAAGCCTTGGCTCAGGGACTAGGAAGAGACAAAGAATGTTCATTTTTGGAAGCACCCCAAGCGAGTCTTCAGCCATCAGTTCTCCTCCTGAAGGAGAGAAGACTGGTGTTGAGGGAATTTCGAGAGCCTGAGGCAGTGCGTGTTCCCTGGAGAGGCAGCAACCACTCACCCCAGTCCTCCTGAGCTTCCACTTTTAGAGCGATTCCCCGCCCCACCCCACTGACAGTCCATCACATCCTGGTTGGTGTTGTCCAGGGCCCAGTTCCCATGACCAGGGAGAAACAAGGATGGAGAGTATTCGGGAAAGTACAGCATCAAAGCCCAAAGAAGAACAGTAGGAAGAAGAGGGAAGGGGAGAAAGGGAAGGAAGAGTGAAAAGGAAACAAAAAGGAGGAGGCAGGGAAGGAGAAAGGGAGGCATCACAGTGGGTACAGTCTCAGGCACTCCCAGGCCTATCTCAGCACGGCTCAGGATTGCCATAGGGCTGAGGGAATCTACAGCAAGCAGAGCCGGACTGTGGGAGTGTTGACCACCGATTTCTTCTTCCTGAAAATACTGTTCATTTTCACGAATTTCACTTTGGGCTAAATAAGCAATCAGTTAACTCCTGAAAAACACCTCTGCACTTGCACTTATGTGGGCGAACATGCTCTCCTTGCCCGCCTACCTGCCCGGTCCATCCTTCTGAATTCAGCTTGGAATAGATATACCTTCGTGTTAAATTCACTCGGCAATTAGTCCCATGACACACAAGACATCCATGTCATTGTTCTTGAAAGTCTTATTAAAGATAGGATGAACATGTGTCCAGATTGAGCCCAGAGGGTACTTGTTTATGCAGGTTAGTCCAAATTAATAATTAATAGCACCCCAATTTACTCTCACAAGCATCCTGCGCTAGGAAGATAAATAATATCTTCAGCCAACTTAAATGTAAATTCTATGCCATTCCAGACTCCCTAATGAAAATCTAAAAGCTCCTCAGGGCGCTCTGACATTCTCCACACCAGCCTGGCTCCTTACATACGGTGCCCAATGATATGTTTATTGAGACCATGAATCTTCCTTTTCATTTTAAAAGATGGCAAATGAACAAGCCCTACAAACTCGTGCACAGGTTGGATGCAAGGAGGGAAACTTTAATTGAACCGAGGCCCTCATTGTTTTCACTGTGTAAGACTTAAAATGCATCACATTCCAAAACGGAAGATGAGTGTTGCTGTCAGATTTGCATCTGTTTTTAAAGTTCACAGTGAAGGAGAAAGTGCCAGTTCCGAGGCAGACCTGCTCCTCCCCACTCCCGAAGACGGCTCGCCCTCCAGAAAGCACAGGCTGACGAAGCCCGCAGGTCACCTTGGGTTGCTCTGAAATGTATTTATTCCATTTCGTCTTCCAGTAACATAAGTAATGCTGTCAAATAAAGTGAAAATTTAAATGACAAACACTCTGAAAACAGCAGTCCAGAAAATTAAATCTTTCCTTTCCTATTGAAACATCATGTTCTCCAGGTGAAGCTGAAAGTCATTTCTTTATTCCTCCCTCTTCATTTCCTTTTATGGGGAGAAGCAGGGAGATTATGATGTTATCCTCCATCGACTCATCTACCCATCGATCAGTACCTATTAAGCATTGTGCCATGTACAAAGTTCTGTGCTGTGTGTCAGGCGGGGATGATGAATGAAAGGGACAAAGGCCCCTGCCCTCAAAGAGCTTATCGTCTGATATGCAAAACAGGCATCCAGCGCTTAGGGAAGAATTGTGTAATTCATGTCTGAGGTTAAGTACGCATGTTTCTTTCAGCAAGTTCTTGACAGAAATCCTTTACCTGCTCTAGAATATAAAAAAGAACCTCCCTAAGAAGGGGCAATCGGACCAAGACCCAGAGGACAAGTAAGAATTGGGTAGGCACAGAACACAGGAAGACTGTTGCAGACAGAGGTTGCGACGGGCACCTAAGCCTTCAGATGGGAGAACGTGTGACTTTGAGGGGTGAAGTGTGCCAGCGTTCCCGGGCATGGTGGGTGCGGTGGCAGAAAAGGGGAAGGCTCTCCTCGTCCTGGCCTGTGGCCCCAGGGTTTGGTTTCTTACTCTTGCCTTTGATCAATAATCCCAAATCAGTTACTAAGGCCAACCACTAAGCAGGTAGCTGAGCGAACACCCAAGTCACCCCCGTGTATTGGAGACTTTGCGTCGGGCTCCTATCGTTTTGGGAAACAGAGGGTGAGAATTAGGTGCAGTAGAACTCTGGGCCCTGGCCATGACGTTACTCGAAAACACCACCATCGCCTCTACACCAGCTGCTCCGCTTCTGAGCCCTCCCCGGTCCTCCCAGGCCTATGCTCCGCCTCGGGAATAACCCACACACCAGCTATCAATGTTCCTGAACGCCTGCCTGGGTGTGGCTGAACGTGACTATACCAAATGCTTCCAGAGTAAAACAGACATGGGCACAGTCTCTGCCCTTAAGAAACTTAAAACAGGCGAGGGAAATATTGGGACCAGAGCTCTGGCATGGTAGAAGGAATAATTCAAATTTTGGAGTTAGAGAGACTTGGGTTGAAATGCTGACTCTATCACTTATGAATTTGGTGACCTTACACAATTCTATTAGCCTCTCTGAGCCTCAATATAGTAATTTGAAAAATGAAGATAATATCCGCCTGCTTCCCAGAGTGGCTGGGAAGATTGAATGAGGTAATATTTTCAGACACCCTGAGAGTGTGTGTGTGTGTGTGTGTGCGTGTGCAAGGAGGGGGTCCAAATGAAACGGAAGATGGGACAAAAACGTAGACAAAATTGCTCCACACTCTGAAATGTACAGACTGAAGGGGATATAGGCACAAAAACAAACACGCTACCCACAACATAAAATGGAAACTCAACAATCCAGAAAGAGATGGCGAGTGCCTGACTGAGAAAAGAGAGGGGGGTGATGTGGAGGAAGAAACAGATTCGAGAGATGGATAAATCCAAAGTACGGAGGTTTGAAAGTGTGACATAAAATCATGTTTAAAGGTTTGTTTTATACAATTCAAAGTAATGTAAAATCCCTGAATGTAAAGTGCATTAACACGTTGCTCTTTTCACAACTATCGGGCCAAATATATTGAAGTTTTTTTACACTCCCCATCACCAGGTAGTGACGCTTTGCCTGGTAAACACAAGTTTCTGCCTTCTGTGGGTTTAGTCTTAGCTGACCCAAGTTTTCAGCCATGCGCGGTCTTCAGAGACCACATTACTCCCAGTGAATACAGTTACTTTACCTTTGGGAAGGCGCAGAAAAAATTAACAAGGCTTAATAAATAAGGGCCACACAAATGATACAAGGGAGAGGAAAGTGTAAAGGTCAACTTTTAGTTTCTGAGCTTGTGCGACTTGGTACCTGGCAAAGCTGCCTCATAACATCACTTTGACCTGCTGCAGAGAGAAGTGAGTCTGTCACAGAGAAGAAGATGAGGCTATGTTGGATGAACACATGTTAGAGACGGCAATACTTAGATTCATGCATTTTGTCAAGTATCAGATGAGAACACTACCCCCCAGCCTCACTCCAATCAAGAGACCTTACGATGAGCGTCTCCCTTATCCTTCTGCCCAGTTCCCATAATCCTCAATGCAACTATCTTTCCTTTGGAATTGGCTCTGCTAGACCTTCTCCTATGTTGTAGTATAATTTTAATAGGTTCCAGCATTGCCTCCTGTGTGCACTATGGGCTCCTGGGGTTGGCGGCAGTAGTACTCATAGCAAGTTGTACATGTGTCAATAATGATAATATTTACATCACTATGTGCCCAGCACTGTTTTCAATGCCTTTCATATATGAACCCATGTGATGCCTTCATAGACCTTGGAGGTACATGATTGTGTTATCCTCATCTCACAGATGAGGACACTGAAGAACAGGAAAATAACTAAGTGGCTAGGGCCACACAACATAACCAGGATTCAAACCCGGGCAATTTGTCCCTGGAATCCATGCTCTCGGCACCATGTTGTTCTGCCTGTCCAGCCAGTGAGTGACATTACACAGCCTTGCAGCTCTGCGGGTACAGCCTATGGTGGGGGGAGGGGTTCCCTGAGACACAGGACCGTGGCATGTCTTTTTCTAGGATCCCATCCCTGTAATGAGGCCCTGACATCGAAGGACTGTGGCTCCAGCAAAACTTAGAAGGGGCAAGGAAGCCCCTGGGGGCTCTGCTCCACTCAGCTTTCCCCTTGTGCCCCTGGTGTGTGAGTTTCCTGGGATCCAGTGTTAGAAACTGCAAGTTTCTGAAGCCGTAAAGCCATTCCAGCTTCTCGCTTATCCTGTAGATCAGACTGGTTCTGACCACCTCAGAACTGAGAGCACGTTGCCTCCCTTTGTTTCATCCAGAGGAAACTAACTCAGAAAAAGAACAATAACATAAAGGTAGTCATTTTAAAACTCCCTGCTGTGAGCATAATGGTGATGACCGACCATTTAGAAAGACCAGGTGGGTGTAGCATCTGCTGTGGTTAATATATGTAAAATCCGCTGGGCGCGTGTGCTAGGCACCCTCAGTGGCATAACATTTGTGGAAGAAGGTATGGCTTAGAAAGTGTAGGGCTGCAGGTGACAAAACCCCACCTCCCGACAGCTTAGGTGAAAGTAGAGACTAATTACTCAGACACTGCTGGATCATCTCAGAGGACTGGGACCAGGAAAATGGCTGGATCTCAGGAATAAATGGAACACGGCCTCTCTAGGGGTCCGTTCTCCAGCTATGCTCTAGCAAGTCCACTGTACATTTCTTTCTCTTCCTTTCTGTTTTTATTTCTTCCTCTTCTCATATTTTCTTTTCATACCCCAGACCAGATTCTTCTGTTTCTCAGGTCCACGTGGTCCACGTGGAAAGAAGGAAGCTCTCTCTAATAACACTGAACTATCAATCTTATGGCTACAAGACAGAGAGAGGACCTGACGCAACTCTCTGGGTCTCAAATCCAAACCTTGAGCCAATTAGCTGTGTCTACAAAATAAAATCTCTACTAGCGTAGTGCCTCTTACAGCCACTTTAAGGATGAGTAGTGTTAAGGGGCAGGGCAACTGTTAAAAAGGGGGATTGAAGAGACAGCCTTAGGGGTGTCTTCTATGAGTAGCCACCATGCCAATTAAGGTACCTGGCAGATACCACCTGTGAGAAAAAGTGGGCCAAGGAGCTTTGTCTTATATAGCGTGGGAGCTGCAGACACCACGTCTTGGTTAACATGTGCGCAGCATGTATACAGTTGGTATTCTGTAACAAGAGTCAATCTTTATTACACACTTCGTGTCTGCCAAGAGACTTTAGCAGCCTCCAAATCCAAGAGAGCGATGTAATTACCTCTGCTTTAGAAATGAGAAAACTCAGTTTGGGAGAAAGGAAGTGACCTACTCAAGTTTATTCAGCTGGGAAATCACAGCTTCAGAACCCGAATGTGGCTCCGTCTGGCCTTAGACCCAGCACTCTTGCCACTAAGAAACTCTCTCTTTAATTTTGAAAACATACAGTATTCACTAAGCCTGATGCCAAGTGGAAAAATTCCAAATGCATATCGCAGGTCATTAAAAAATAATGTAAAACACAACTATCTACCTTGTATATACCGTATTTCAGCTTTGATTCCACTTACCCATCCACAATGAGAAGCTGGCCTTGCCCTCCTTAAAATCTCGAAAAGCTCCAGATGGCATTCCAGGACAGACATACGGCTACTCACTAGTCCTAAGAAGGATTCAACACCAGAAGTCTTTTCACCTTGGCTTTGCAGGGAGGTCTTCTGAGTCCCTAAAGATACAGAAGATCGTTCTATGACATAAACTGTCACTTACGGGCAAAGGTCAAATAGCTGTCTAGTCCCTGTGTGAAGCCATCCAAGGCTCAGAAAGCCTTTGCTGGGTTTAGTATTCTGAGCACATTGCCCAACTGAACTCAGGTTTTGTTGCTATTTCTTTTTTTTATAGGTGAGAAAAATGAATGCTGAAATATTTTATTTGGCCTAGCTAAGCCCAGAATCACAGCTACCTCCCATGAAGTAACCATACCTGAGACATCAGAAACCCCAGTGCTGGAACATTTCAGAGGGAAGACGCAGTCGGCCAGCCTGGCTGCTGGCCCCCCAGAGCACTGCCGTCTCTGCTAAGGATGCGGTTACCAGATGGCTCTTGCACCCCCCATTGCCTCCCCCACTTGACTGTGTCTTCCTCTCTGTGGTATTGCCAGCATGTAATGGAGTGCCAAGCATGTCATAACTTAGGAGGTGCCCCATGTGGAAGGGAAGGAGGGATGAGGGGGCAAGAGGAGGATGAAGAGAAAGAAGGGAGAAAAAGAGGGAGGGACGGATGCAATCCATTTGTCCTTACATCAAGGCACATTTTTGAGCAAGTCACCTACAAACGTGGATGAGTAGAGATCCACGCCTAGACATCATCAGTGCTGGCACAGACAAGACACCCGAATGGTCATTGGACCCCACAGTCTCCGGGCAGTGGAGAGTCAAGCCCTTTCCTATAGTCGCCCAAGGCTGAGTGTGTGCCTGACGGTTCCCTTCCGTGAGAAGGACGACACCTTCAACCTACGCTGCATGTGCGGAAATGGCTGACTGAAGAGAAGGGATTCACCTCTCATTCTCAGCCCAGCAAGCTGACTCTCCTGGTTATGCTGATTAAATTTCCATTCCTCGTGTACCTTCAACCACTGTCTTAAGAAAAACCTGAGCCTGCAAAGTAGGCACTCTGACCCTCACCAAGGAAATAGTGTTAATTATGCATCTTCGGGCTGTGGGGCTTCAGCCGTGTAAATTGAAAAAGTAAACCCAATTTGAGAGATATGTAAATGACAAGCTGAAAGAAGAATTAATATTTAGCTTTGAAAAAAAAAAAAAACCACACACACACAGAGTTCTCCTCATTATGAAGGTTGGTTGTTCTGTAACCAGAAGGGAAAATGAAATGTTGGAAGCTCCTCCAAATGTGCAGCTGAGAATGCCTTTATATTAATGAGGAAAGTGATGTTGATTAATGGGCAGCTCAAAAGCCAAAGAAGCTTTCTTCCCTTGTCTTCTGCCAGTGAGGGAGCAGGTAGCCTACGAGGTCCCCGGGCGGAGTGAGAGCCCGGTCCCCTGAGTCGGTGTTGGCTGGGGCACATGTGATCTGATCATGCTCCTTTCAAACACACTGACAAGCATGTCTAGTCTTGAACAAATCGGCCCCTGTGAATTAGGCTGCATTATTATAGAAATCCACATCTTTCAAGCCTCCCTGACCGTAATTGATCAGGACTCCCCTACTGTAGCCCACAGCTAGTCCAGGGAAAGATTTTCTGAAAGTTTAGCTAAATGACAATATTGATTTTTACCTTTAATATTTTCTTATATTCATCACATGCCTTACATCTGCTTAGTATGTGTTCCCACGGCTCAATGGCCAGACTTATGTCCTTTCCAATAGTGCAGCCAAGGACTCCAGTCTCCATTTTAAAGAATGGAGCCCACGTCACAGGGGGGTGAGTGAGAAGTGAGGTCTTTTGACTCCTAGACCGATAGTGCTTCCCCTCAGTGATGGCTTTGAAGACAGCATCTACTTGGGGAAAGAACCTCTGACTTTGCCACCTTCTGAGCCACGTAAGCCAGGAGCCACGCAGAAATGAGAAGGCTACCTTCTTCCCTAACCAATCACAAGAAAACAGCTCTCCCTGCCTGCTTTATAGCCCACACCTTGGTCATTCTTTATTCTTCTCGTACAAAAAGAGGGCTTTCTACGAACAGTCAGAGGCTTGACTACATCCGCTGCCCAGCTCTGAACATGGCTACCTGTGCCCAGTTTCAGGCACCCTTTCAAACACTGATGTCCTCTGTAGCTCATGGGACCTAGGTCTGTACAATGGCCAAGTGGCCGAAACAAGTGAGGAAAGCCTTAGAGGCCTACAGATCCATACTCTTTGGCCAAGGTCCCAGCCTCAGGGGGAGGAGGCTTAATGAAGTCTGAAGCTTACACAATTTTGAGGGCCCTATGAATTGGATGGTTTTGTTAAAAGCAGAGGATTTAAATACCTGGACATCTACTGATACACTTCTCTTTTTATTTCTGTCTTTAGTTAGTTCAGTGATTCTCACCAGGTACACGAGGAATACTGCATAGGATTGTACTATCGAAGACTTGTATATTTTAATTTATGGATAGTATAAAAGCCTTTCATCTGTAGTTTTAACTATAAATAATTGTCACCTTATTCATTAATTTTTGAACCTAATCCACACAGGAGATGTGACTTCCCAGTATTTTTGCTCATTAAATCAGAAAAGTAAATAATTTCCTTTTCAATGAATAATTATATGATAGACACCTTAGTCCTATAACCTGGGGGTTGGGAGGAGCCGAATGGAACAGCATTGTGCAGCATCCTGATAAACCTCTGTAGACACAAAAGGAAATTGCATCTCTAATCTCCAAATCTGATTAAATGTGAAAGAGAGGGGTGGGAGGTGTGTGTGAAAAAGCCTCCCATAATCTTGGGTAACTCTCGAAAGAAAGGCTTCTAAAACCTACCTCATAGGGTTTATGATTTGGATTCCATGTTTCTCTTATAAATATGAGCCCGTACATTATGCAAGGATATTACATTTGATCATAAACATTGAAAAGACATTTGAGTTTTTATTTTTTAATATCTGTGTAATTCAGATGGGAATACAAATCAGCAGTTGCAAGTTGGCAGATAACAGCTAGGAAAGATGTAGTACGGACCCTGGGAATCAACGCGCTGACCCAGCTCTCCAGTCAGGTTCCAGTGAGGCAACCCCCAGAGATCACTGCCTACCTCATGTTGTCCTTGACCATTCTTAGCAAGTCCTAGACTCAGGTTTCCTTTCATTTGCCTCATGAACTCTTCCTGCATTTCTGTTTTCTAACCATCATCTGGAGTTGTTCTACTTATCTTTTGATGATTGGTTTCCAATCTTGATTTCATTCATTACATTACATCAACAAATACTTACTGAGAACCTGCTATGTACCAGATACTATTATTCTAGGGATTGGGCTATGGCTGTGGGCAAATATCTCTATGACAATTTATTACATTGAATAATATGGAACTGCTACTTTTATAGGTCAAGTATCAACAATCTCATGTGGTTCAGCTTAATATCGGAGAGACAGAAAAATAAACATAATTGGTAAGAAGTTAGATAGTGTGTTAGAACCTCTTCTGAGGTTATTTCCCTGGGCACACACTAATCTCTTATTAGACTCACCACATCAGGTGGACTCCTGACCTTACCTACTGTCCCAGCATTGACGATTGGGGTTCAGCATCCCCAAGACTCGACCAAGGGTCTCAGGGAAAAAACTGCATTCTTGGTTTTCCTGCCCTCTACTGCTGCTTGCATTGAATTTTTGGCCTTTGATGAAGTCCAGCTTTCTTACTGGCTCAGTAATGGATTAAAAACCACAATTATTCTTTATTCAAGAGTATTAGTTATGTTAACAGGATGTGGGGATGGAGGGAGGCAGAAGAGGGTAAAGAGGGCTAAATGGTCACAGAAGGAGACTTGATTTGGGGTGGTGAGCACACAATATAATTTACAGATGACGTGTTATAGAATTATACACCTGGAATCTATACAATGTTATCAACAAATGTCACCTCAATAAGTTCAATAATTTTTTTTTAAATACTGTACGTTATTTTTAATAGAAGATTTGACAGAAGACTGGTTAGTTTTATAGGATCTGAAATAAAAGCAGTCAGTGGTGAGTACCGGGACCATTTTCATTTTCCTGTTCTCAGTACGATCATACCTGATAACCGAAACTTGGCTCAGTTCTCATGGTTATGGCTTCCAGGGGGGTGTTGCTTCCAACAGAATCAGGAAATGCCGTTCTCCTGAGAGAGTAGGTGCCCCTCTGGCCCATTGGGAAGAGCCTCTCTGAATCTTCTGAGATTCAGACACAGCCATGTGCTTCCTGAAGGAAACCGTGCCTGCTGATACAGGAGGAAAAAATGGCTCCCCAGTACCGCCAGGTACTGAGGGCCTCACACGGGACTGAGACAGCAGGGTCAAGGCCTGAAGCTGGAGAAAAGCTTTCATTTGTTATCACCCACCTGAGCCTCAGGTTCCCCCAAATAAACTGAGGCCCTACCCCACTGATTGCTAAATGAAGAGAACATAAAAGTGTAAATAGAAAGGTATAAATAAAAGCGCTTTGTAAATGGTAACATACAGAAGGACAATTTTCAAAATGGGGAAATAACAATTTTAAAAACAGAAGAAACTGATTCATCACAGGAGTTAAAGGCCGAGTCCCCAGGGGCCTGGAGAGAGGATTTCAAGGCAGTTGGGGAAGGGTCATGCACGTGAGCAGGAATTCCCCAAGAGCGGCACAGAACCTGGATTTACACGTTGTTGGTATGAGGTTTTACCATGCATCACGGCAAGTGGCGATGTGCCAAATGGAAGGAACACTGGTTTGCTAGCAACACAGCTTGAGTTCACGTCCTAGCTCCACCCCTCCCAACAGCGCGGGCCTGGCTGTGGTAAAGGACTTGTCAGAACCTCAGTTCCTCAACTGCTAATGGCGAATAAAAGTGCACGTGGATTCAACACACTCAAATTTATGAAACATGCGCACAGGGAAGGAAGGGGTTGTATAGTAGTAAATTCCTGACTCCATTACATATATTCTCACATGTATTCCTCATATCAACCTTGTGAGTTGGATTTTTGTTCTTCTCATTTTCAGGATGAAGAAACTGACCTGTCCAAGAAAATAGCTAGGCATAAGTAGAAAAACCATGGCACAAACCTAGCTCATTTCCAATACTGAGTAAGGTATTTCCAACACATCAAGGTGGTTGTGCCCGTGTAACAGATCAGGGCTGAGTAACTAGTGGGGGATGGTGGTCGTTTTAAATAGAGTAACCAGATGTCACCCTCCTGAAGCAAACAGACACACATAGGCTGCATGCATGTGCCATCCAGGTCCTTGGATAATTGAGCCCGTGGCCCCAAAGGTGCAGACTAGTGACCTGAAGTCATCTTATGGGTGGGATTGATTTCTCACTCTTTGGCGCACATGTTTCTTCCCACCATATTTTGGGCTATTGCTACAACTCCCCAGTTTCAAACAGTGTGATACTGACAGTGTCATGAACCAGAAAGATCTGCCTGAGAACAAGATTATGACATATGGCTGGGGAGTTGAGGTAGTGCCATGAGGCGTATTGGTGCTCCTGCTAGATGAAAGCCAAACAACTTCTAATGATCTTTAGTAACAAGTATAGTGAAAGGGGCATTTGCCAGACCAGTAGCTGCCTGCCAGGTGCCAGGGGATGTGTTGATTTGCTCTAGCAATGAAACCACGTCTACATATCAGCTGCAATTGCAGTCGCTTCCTGATCAAGTTTATGATAACTCATTGACATCTCCTACATTCACCTGCCTTCTGCACAAGCCAAAGGAAGAAGCTGAAATCACAAACCTTGCACATTTGTCCTTGGTGATGGCACTCATTTCTACAATCTCTAGAAATGCTAATGCTCTAAACTAGCAAGCAATACACAGCACTGTTTCTCCCTTAGCCAGGGCTTATAGGTCCTGGAATCAAAGGTTTTGAAGATGAGAGTGGTCTTCATGGAGATTAGGGGATCTCTCATTTTTATCACTAGTGGTCCACGAGAGACAATTTTGCTTTCTCACCACTCTGGCCTTTTCTGGGCTACAAGACCTAGTTCCTAAGGAAGGATGCTTCCACCAGGGGACATGCTCTACTGAACCTGGCAGTTGAGACAGACACTGAGCACTCTGAGCTCCTCCTGGCAGAAATGCAAAAGGTAGAGAAGGCAGTTGCTGTTGTGACTGAGACAGTGATGCTTTCAGAGGACACGAAGTTGCTACAGTATATTGGAGGTAAGGAAGAGTTCATTTGGAATCTACAAGAGCCCCCGAGGCATCTCATAGCACTCCAGGCCCTGCAATTAACGTCAATGGAACATGTCAAACAGCTCAGTATAGGCAGGACTGGTAATATCCCCAGAACCTTCAGGGATAATCACCCTACCAGAAAAAGTACTTCTTAGAGGCAAAGGAAATACAAAATACAGGACATATAGTAGACAGAGGTAGTTACAAATACCAGCTATAAGCACATGACCAGTTGCAGAAACAAAGACTGTTATAATGTTACGACTTCTTTCTAATTTTAATGCAAATATGTTTCAGTACATATCAACCACATTTTTCCTTCACCTCTCCCATTCACTTGTCATCTAACATAAGATAGGGTAATGACAGTTAAGTTGATCTCAGTATCTAAGCTCCAGGATATCAAAGGAAGAATGTGATTCAGCCAGAAGACAAATGCATACCACCCAAAGATGAATAAAAAGAATTTGCATCCACTTTTGGAGATAAGATTATGTGTTTTCAATGGTACAAGGAATAGTTGCATTATGTTAGAACATGGCTAAAACATGGTTTTTCAAGTGTCTTCATTTGGAAGATAAGTATGGTTAAAAGATGACGCATAGACACGGTGTGTCAATTTAGCAAAGCTGAATCCGTGTGTATCAGAATTCCCATGTGAACTAATGGAGAAATTTGCACATCTTGGAAGGCAGGAGGAAGCAGTAGACAGGTAGTGCCAGGCAGCTGCTGTAGCTCAGCCACTTCGGTGCTGATCTGCTGGCTCACCTGGCTGGCTTGGGGCAGTGGCCAGGCTCCCAGTGACTCCAGCTCCCACTACATCTGCTCCTTGAGTTTCTGATTCTTGTTAGGTGTGTGTTTCTCTCTGTGAGAAAGGACCCAGTTTTTCCTACAAGTCACCTGCATTGTAAAGATGGAGTCCTAGAGATAACAAGAGACTGATATGTTTTCCAGCACATCCTTTGGACTCTAGGACATGCTCCTGAGTTCTAGTTTGTTCCTGTTCTTCTCCATTTCACAACCATGTTTTCTTCCCAACTGACTATCGTGCTGCTTCAAGTCCTAGAATGCACACAGACGTAACAGACTTCTATACACAGTGACACCAGTTCCCACAAACCGCATGCTTCAAATCCCTACAACAAATCCCTTGTTATGCAATTATATAACCACCCCTATGGTTCTGCTTCTCTGATCCAGCCTAACTGAAAGGTACATGGCTAGAAGGGGCAGAGCATGAGCTCACACCCAGCTTATTGCTAATACTGATTCAGAGTACCTGCCACCAAACGACAGCTGCCTCCACCATAATAATTCAAGGCCATGAGACTGCAGGGCATCAGTGCTTTAAAACAGTGTGTTGACCATCACCCTTCCTCTTGGGGAAATGGAGACATACAGAGCAAAGAGCTTTGAGATATCAAGATGACTGAACGCCTGGTCCAAAAGGTGCAGGTTAATGAGCTGAAGTGGGCCTGCAGAGGAGGTGTCTGGGAGCATGTCCCACCCCAGGGGCCTCCTTCAACTTTGGCCCACTCAGCAAATTGCACAATAAAGACAGAAGGTGTGTTGATCAAATTTGCAGATGACACAAGGCTGGGCCAGCTAGCAAATATGCCAAATGATAGACTCAAGAATCTGCAGAATTTGACAGGGTGAATAATGAGTCACAGCTAACAAGATGAAATGTAGCATGATACCTGTGAAGTTTTAGCCTCCACAGCCCTGCCCTGGAGAATGGTGGTACCGACAGGCTTCCTATATTAGGGCATCACTTGAGCTCTCTATGGGCAGAAGCATGTGATGCTGATGATCGGTCTGCTTCAGAGAAGTGCCCCTGAGTTCAAAAATCATCTCCATGAACAAAGACTCAGAGAGACTTAGCCTAATAGCAGCTTTTGTGAAAAAGACATTGAGCTCAATATCAATCAATGCTGTGACTGCGTTCAAGTGTTCATTAGGTGCTTGGGCTTCATTATTCAAAGTATGGTGCTCTGATATGGGTTGAAGATAATCTTACAACTTTTTCCTGATCAAAATCACATAGCTGAGGTGTGGGGTACAATCCCAAAGGCCACACTTTAGTTGCAAACCAGAATTTGACCAATACAGTAAGGATATGTAGTGAGGCCATATGGAGAATATACTAAAGAGAGAATTCACGAGTGTTGGTTCCAAGTGGTTTAAGAGTTTCCATGTATAAATAAAATAGATTTATATCTGTACTTCTAGAAAACAGATGGACAAAATTACAGAAAAGAACAGTTCAAACACTGTACAGAGTAAGTATACAATGTAGTGGTTAAACTGGGCTTTCGAGCCAACACTACTGAGGTTAGAGCTCATGATGTACTCCCCAGCCATGTGACTTGAACAAGTTACTCACTTTCCCTGGCCTCAGCTTAAAAAGCATTTAAAAGAGGTTATGTGGTCAGAGGTCAACAAATATTTGCTGCTCTTATTATTATAAGGAAGCACAGTCTGATGCTTGAAGCTGTCCCTAAATGGAAAGTCCTGTAGGGTGAGTAGGTGGCATCTTGTGTCTCAATGTGTTTAAGGCATGCCTTCACTGACCAGGGGCATCTTGGAGTGGTACTTCTCAGACTGTAATACACATGTGAATCCCCTTGGCATCTGATTCTGACTCGGCCAACGTGGTATGGAGCCTGAGCATCTGTATTTCTGACAAGCTCCCAGGTTGTGCTAAAGCTGCTGGTCTGGTTACCTTATAGTTTGAGCTGTAAGAATGGAGAATAACTCTTCCACTAGGTGGGAAGAAAAGAAATAAAGTCCCCCCTATACTAAAACACATATATTTTATGATGATATCAATCTGAGAATAATAACTATGTTGAAGTCATATTGTGAGTAATCTAGAGCAAACAACCTGCTTCGTCCTTGTTTTGATGTATTCTGCAAAACACTGTATAAGACATGAGCACTTTATACAGGAAAATCCAAAGTCCTCACATGGAAGCTGATATACTTCTGCCAAGGGTTTTATTTCCTAATTGGCTAACCACCTGTTCCAGTTCTGCGCACAGATTTATCTTTATCAGATACTGATTGGTCTCTGGCCCCTGCCGGCTGTTGTGGCTTGGCATGACAGGGGACAAAGCGGGGCAGCTGTGGGATGTCAGGAAGCCTCAGGAGGAAGACAAAGAAGAGCCAGAGAAGCAGAACAGAGAGACTCCCAAGCTACCGGCAGGAAAAAGCAACAGCAAACTCCAAGGGCCTCGAGGCTGAATGGAACCAGATCTGGGGCTAGGAGGAGCCTTGGAGATCACCTGACCCACTCTTTTCAGTTTTCAGATAGTGAAACAAAGTTCCTGTCAGTGGCTTTGACTTTCCAAAAATAATGCATGGAGGTGGCACCAGGACTAGAAACCAGGCCTGGCAGCTCATCCCACTGGCCCATGCCTGCTTCCCATCTCCTCCGGTGGATGCCGACCCGGCAGTGCTTCTTGGTCCATCCAGAGTTTCCCTCCACACTCCATTGTCCTCTAGGGTAACGAGGAGTGAAGGAGATTTTGAGGACACAGTTAAGAGTAGGGAACTCTTGTTCACTCAGGTTCATTCCTCAGGATGAAACTGCCCCCAAGTATCTAGGAGATGTTTCTGTATCACTCACATTACTCACTGTCTCTGCATGCATCAAAAAGCAAATGTAAAACAATAATTCCTGGCCTTGACACCTCTTTAAAAGCTGAGAGTCCAGAGTCAAGGACTGGTTCTCAATAAGGCCCCAGGTTCTTTCCTGCCTCCTCTTCCATCTATGAACATCCCACGTTGCGATAAGAATAGAATTAAAAAGGGGACAGACTCACATTTCTTTGTGTGAAGGTCAAGTCAGGAAAGGGGAATAACTCAGAAGCCTTGGCCAAGGGAGCAGTGATTCTGGGAGGCCACACAGAATTACTTCAGACCTGGAAACCCCTACTTCTCACAAATCCCGTATTTTCACACTTGAGAGCTTAGACCTTTTTGCGGGAGAACTAAAATTCACGAATTCATAGTAACGTGAAATGGTGAGCACCAACGCTTCTCCTGAGGGTCTGGGTTCTATTGGGGTCTCCACTTAGTTATTAAGCCCTGTCTCCTACAGGGGCAGGGGGGATCTGTTTTGGTTTTCTACAATTCCCTATAACCTATGGATGGAGTTTTTCTGCTCTCAACCTCTTACATCCTGCAAAGCAGTTTAGGAATGAAGTGTCATCTCTGTATATGGCCTCATCTCCACTCTCTGTCACATGTGCTTGAGAGACTTCCAGGATCATGCATTTACTTGCCACCACTGCACAGCAGGGATGGGCCAATCTCTAGAGTACAGCCAAACGCAAGGATTCAGAGGCTGCTACTCAATGGTGAGGTGACATACGGTTCTCTGTATTTACTTGTTTGGGTAATTTTTCACTGTTTCTATAGAAGTGAAGGGCTGCCACTTGTTTATAAATCTGCCCAGGTCTGTGGGGCCCGCGGGTGGGTGGAGAAGTCAACTGCAGGCAGCAGGAACAGGCTGAGCAGGCTGTTGGTGCCGTCACGGCAATTACTGCCCAGGAGGCGTGTGAAAACCAGGAAGGGTCTAGGGAATGGCACGTTGCTCTTCTCTGCCTTTTGCCAACACGTGTCCCCAACACCTCTTCAGACTGAGAACCAGTTCCACGTTTAGACCAATGCATAGAGGTGGCAGAGTAAACTTTTTACCCCACGCGTGGTAGTAAGCATTGGGAACAGATCGTGTTGACTATACAGACACAACTCAGTCTTGTTGCTGAGCCCGCAGTCCTGTGTGTATCAGCCGTCTGGCCTTCGATGCCCATGACAGTCAACGATAACAAGCCAGTATCTGAAGAAGTTCCCACAGAGGGGAGAGATGGACAGAGTGGTGTTAAAGGAGCACACATTTCAAAGCCGCAGCTGCCCTCCAGTACCGGGAGGCCTTGGTACCTTCCTTCCTTCCTCCCTCCCTCAAGACAGGCCAAGTACTAGTGCAACAGCAGGGGGCAGAATGGATGGGGTGATCTATGTGAAACAGCCACTTTCG